>VKOC01020009.1:0-27054 GCA_009364415.1 Spea multiplicata | reverse complement strand
TATATATATTATATATGTGTGTGTGTGTGTAAGAGCAGTGCATGTATGTATATGTCAGCAAATCAACCAGCAAATCACCGGTAAGGTACATTGCTTGCCGTGATTGGCTGGTTGTTGTACGCTGGGTAGAGGGGTAGTCTTATACGGCGAGTAAAGTCCAAACTCTATATTTGGACTGTAAAAGTTGGGGGTCGTCTTATACGCCCAGTCGTCTTATACGCCGGAATATACGGTAAATATAACAAATATTGTGCCCAGAGATCAATTGAAGCCACAGAATCTATGGCTTTTTAAAAAGGTTGATTTGTTAATTAACAAAAAAAACATGCACTTAGTGTGACCCTCAAAGGAATACAATAACTTGAAAAAGATCATAATTGTAAATAGAGCTTATGTGTCTTAATAATTATTCATACATGTAAATAAATATATAGTGTGGTATTTCAACCCAAATGTGTCTGTATCTTTAATAGTTGTACCCTCATGCATATCTTCAAAATCTGTGGTATCAAGAAGTGATATCTTCAATCCACCTCCAGGGTTTGTATAACATAAAAAACCCCAAAATATATTGTGTAGTGGCCCACTATTTTAGTGACTTGGGACTTTAAGTGTTAGTACTCATCATATGTACTTCAATTGAATAGAGCTGTTCAAATGTGTTGTTTTTCTTTGTATATATAGTAATGTATTCTACCAAAAAATTATATATATATATATAGTAAAAGCTCTTCAGGAAATGATATTGTAGATTTGTCTACCATGTTCAGGAATATTGAAGGCAACATTTTCAAAATAAATATTTATTATATACAGATTGGTATCGCAAGCAGCAGACATCATCCAAGATGTTCCCAGAAGATATCCATAAGATTTAATCAGAAATATAATACATAAATATTAAAATCATCTCTATTAGCTTGGCAAATCTATCCAATGCCCATTCTTTAAGGCAAAACTGCTCCAGCTCCTTCAAGTTGGATGGGTTATGCTGGTGTACAGTAATCTTTAATCATACCACAGATTCTGTATTGATTAATGATCTCTTGCAGGTTTGTTTTGGTGCCATATTCTTTCTTAATCATGGATTTAATGGTGCTCTGTGGGATGTTCAAAGTTTCAGATACCTTTTTTACAACCCAACCCTGATCTGTACTCTGGGGCCTTTCAGAACAGGTGTTTATATACTGATATCATGTGACACTTAGATTGCACACAGGTGGACTTTATTTAGCTAATTATGTGATACTGAAGGTAATTGGTTGCACCAGATCTTATTTATTTAATTTATTTTAAGGCAAAGGGGGTGAATACATTTGCACGCAAAACTTTTCAGTTTTTAATTTTAAAAAAAATATTTTCTTCATTTCACTTAGGACTATTGTGTATCTCCATTACAGGAAATCCAAATATAAATCTAATTTAATTCCAGGTTGTCATGCAACAAAATAGGAAAAATGCCAAAAAGGCACTATACTCTCTAATGTAGTGAAACATTTTGTTTATTCTTTCCCAGGGCTCAGCAGATATTTTTGGTCAAGCTGCAGAAATTAATACAAAGAGGCATCAAAGATGATGGAGAAGGTTCAAGCAATACACTACGAGCTATGAGAGTAAGTGTTTTTACCACCACTACACAGACACTTGATGCTAACACACAATAACCAGACACCCAAAACACTTGGTCACTGCCATCTTTGTCCCCAAACAGCTTGTCAGTGCCATTTTGGGCCCACACAGGTCATCAGTGATATATTTGCCCTCCAAAAAGCATTACACTAAATGTTTCAGTAACATCCTGGGCTCTGACTTAAAGAAGTCGCTGAGCAAGAGGGGCAAAGCCGTAGCTAGCTCTTGTTGCACCTGAGGGAATAACAGAAAATTGTGCCCCCCAATATCTCTTTATCTGGGTTATTTTGAGGAAAGCGGATAAATAAATAACAAGGAAATTCATGATATATTGATCCAGGGTGACAATATCATTATAGCAAGATAAACACAGATGATGGTACTCTATATCTCCCATCACTATTTACTGAGACAGACACTGATGATAACTCCTAATATCACATCAGCATATTAATATCACTTTTTAATTATATGTGCTGGGTCTTGGTGCAGGTTTTCCTAGTTTTTTTACAAGCAGCTGTAGGTTAACCATGTGTCCAATAATTATACAAGGGTCAGTATAAATAAAGAAAAGGACCAGCTAGAAGAAACTATAAAAAGATTGGCCCATCAGAATGCACAATTACGAATATGAACATTAATTCATCACAGATCAACAAATTAATTTTTTATGGGGTTATCAAAGTTAAAATAAAAAAAACAAACAGAAAACTACCAAAGTGTGATCAAGTGAAAACATGTACATTAGCATTCATTGAACCACATAGGAAGCATAGATCACAGGTCACACACACGCCCTGGCACCCAGGTTGCATCCATAAGACGTGTCCCAGCACCCAGATTTCATCCATCGAACTTGATCAGCAGATTCCGGTGCTCAGCATGAAGCCCGGGCACCCCATCCAAAATGAAGGCCTGGCAATCCCACCACCACAGTCAGGGCAGAGCCGAGGTGGGTGGCAGCAGGGAGTGGAGGAAAGAGAGTAGAGCTGAAAACTCTTTCATGAGCTTGGCGCTCCCTGCCCACCTTGGTGCCGTGCACCTGCCTCGGTTTCTGCTCCTCAGAGGTCCTTTGAAGCACCCCACTAGATGTACCTGGAGCTTATTCTGTCTAAATATATAGCTTGGTCACAAACTGGTTTTTATTGCTCATAAAATGAGTACTACATAGCTAAATACTCAAAAATAATCCTAAAATCAATTGCAAATACAAATAAATGTTCTATTTACACTCTGTAGAATACACTTCAACCAGATGAGACATCTATGCAAACTGACTCCAAGAGCAGCCCACGTCTTTCAAGAGCAAGTTTTCTGTTTGGACAAATTTTGCAGGTAAAGTTTGTAAAGGGGAACTCCTATCAAGATTTTTTATTAGTGGTGACAAAACAAGTAACATAAGTTGGAAGCATTTTTACGTAATATATTCTTTCAAGAGAGCTGAATATTTAGTATGCGTTATAGTGCTGTTATTTACTAGATACACAGTGTAATATCTTATCGTACCTTATTATCATGCCTTGTTTTAAACAATAGAACTGCTCAGTCCTAACCACCCAGACACGTATTATCTGACTAATCAAAGTCTATGGAGAAAGAGTTTTCTTTGGATAAGCAGGATTTCATTGACATAACCCATACACCTTTAATGGTAGCATTCAGGTCTGCAATTGTTTTGGAAGGTTATTGGAATTAAAAGACTAAACTACATTGTTGTATACAACACTGTACTTAATGGTGAAAGACAAATATTGGTTTCCTTTGGACTTCCCTTTTTTAAGATGAGGATGTATTCTCAATGTTTTTTTAATCAAATGAATATATTTGTTCAGTAATTGTTACACCAGAAGCTGACTTCACGGACCCCTGCCAAAAAGCTAATTTTTATGTGTATTTTTTAGTACTAAAAATAACAAAAAGCCTCAATTAGGGCTTAAAAATTGTAGTCTGCTATTTTTATGCCCTGATAATGGCCTGTTTATTGTCTGCCAAAACATGTAAAATGTGCACATTATATTTTGAGATTTATTATATAACTTGATTTTGTATACCCTTTAATGATTTATAGGGCAATAATTATCAAAATTATCTGTTTTGTCTGCTATAAATGTAGTTCATTTTATGAAAGGTGTGCTTTACTCTGAATTTGTTTTGCACCATTTAGCCAAGTATGTATATAAAAGATTTGTCATGCAGGGGGGTCATGATTTTAATCCAGCTGTATTCCACATGTATCCCAACAGCATAAGAGGTGGTGCAGGGAAGAAACACAGAAATCAGAAATGGAAGCAAATGTGCCTCAAGTAGCATTACATAACATTTTATTTGTACAGCACCAGCAAACTCCATAGTCCTGTTACCATATACTATAAAAAATTCAAATAACTATAAAGTTAACAAATATGTGAACATAGTTTAATGCATGCTGGTAGAGAGGAAGACAAGGGTCCTCTTTTGCCACCAAGTAGGGTGGCTAAATAGGCCATGTTTTCCAATATAATTGTTTAATATAAAGTGTTTTCACATATACTTTTTACATATACTTTTTACATATTGATGACCAGCTCAGATAAAGTGCTGTCTGCAGTATGGGGGATATGTAACTAATTAGTTCCCTTCCATAAGTCTATACATGCCCCATACTGCAGAGCAGCATTTTATTAGGGCTGGTCAGCAAGATGTAAAAGTTATATGTGTCTTGGAAAAGAGTGGCCGATGTGGTCACCCTACTCTCAAGTGGGAATTCCTTTTTTTTTTTGGCCTCACACCCCAGTCCCTCTTTCCTCCCCTGATACCTCTCTTTTGTATTATGTCAGAATGTTTGGTGGTTATGAACATATCTCAGTGTTCTACAGCTGTAACTTACAGTACTGTGTACAGAAACAGAACACATTTTGTTATAAATGAAATTGTGTAAATAAAATACATAGGTCTTATTCTCCTCAATGTCATACTTTTTTATATATAACTAAGAGACACCTTTGGGGGGTTTAAGGGAGGTGACCTATAGATAGCTGCAAACATAACATTTTATTTATTGTGGGTACTATTAAGCGTATATATTGACAGGTTGGTTTTAGTGAGTATTTGGAATAAGTAGTGGAGAGTCTGGTAGAAAAGGGTAGGGAACTGCAGAGACTACAGAGATTATTAGTGTATATGAAAAAGGGTATCAATGCAAAATTGGTTGGGAAAGCAGGAAAAGAAAAGTTCTCTATGTTGTCAGAAATGGATAGTAAAGTCATAAAAATGTCAAATCAGAAATGGAGCAGTAGAGAGGTCCTTGTGAAAAAAGGACTGAGGTTTGTAGCATACTGGATATAAGAGAAATAAGGGTTTAGTAAATTTAGTAAAATAGACACCATAGGAGCTGTTTGGTATGTAGGCCTATAGCAGGTGAGGGCAGTACAAGTGATTTCAAGACTAACCAAAGCGAAGAACAGGGTAATCAAAGCAATTAAAAGCCACAGAGAAGTGAATTTAGAAGAACATGGAACATCACACTTAAGTGAGACATTTTTTGTCGTTTCTATGGAGTTGGTTTTATGAAAGCAAAAAGGGTTAGAGTGGATGATGTGTAGTAAATAGCATTTACTTGCTTTGGAATATCTCTGCGTTGTAACTACTTTTTTCATTTTACGTCTAAACGAACTATGTTTTTTTTTAAGTTTGTCAACCGCTCTGAAAACAAATACAAAAGGATGAATAGTAATGAACGTGTACGGATGATCTCCTGTAACTCTCCATCTACAGAAACAATGAAGCTTTTACTAGATAAACATGATGGTATGTGTTTTAGCCAATATATTGCAATTACCAAAGAGAAAAAGGTGTAGTTAAGCGCAAAGAATTATGGAATTAATTATCTGGATCAACCAAATATTGCTGTAAACACCGTAAGACTTCCCACGCAGTGTTGAGAAATAATTTGTATACAGTGGTGACTAAGGTCTAGTGTTGCCCACACCGAACAATGAGTGAATATGACTAATAAATATTAGTGGGAGTACTTTCCCAATAAATATTGGATCCTTGCATTTTCAATCTTTCTTTGAGTTTTGTTATAAACCTAATCAGTGTTTATAGATAAAAACAAGAATAAAACATTTCCAATGGTGCAGATTATCTCAATGAAAGGAAAAGAAAAGTTGGGAAACAACTGGAGACAAATCATCACAGAAACTGGGTTGCATTACAGCCTCACACATAGGAGCAGTAGGTTACTGACAACTCAAGGATCCAGTATTCAAATGGGGAAGTACTCCCTCTAATATTTGTTTGTCACGTTCACTCATTATTCGGTGTTAGCAACACAAGACCTTGGTCACTACTGTATACAATAACTTGCAATTAGTCACCAAACACCAAAACAGGAAACAGGAATCTATATCACATTTCAACTGTGAAGGTTTATTTAAGTAAAAAGTAGTAACACAAGTTAAAACAATAAACAGGGATAAAAGCCAAACAAAAATTCTGGTAGTTTTGCCATTACGAGGACAATCTGGCATTTAGTTGTCATATGTAACAGTGTTTTCAGATGAAAATAAACTGTAGATGACTAGGCAACCGTGGCACTTTAAATATCTACAGTACAATATCTAAATACAATAATTGCCAAACAACTGCTTGAGTCTATCCCCTGCCTCCAACTTCCCATCTAACTTGAGAATTTGGTCATGGCAAGCAAACATACAGACCTTCCTTCCACGTTTAGCAGTGGTTGTACTTTTCAAGCCAAGTCTGGGGCAAGGGAACAGCTAGGCCAGCTACCTCTAATGGAAATGTATACTTTCAAACGTATGCTTTGTCTTGATAGTCTTTCTGATTTTGCAATAAAATTGTGTCTATTAATTTGGAAACAAATTGCCTTAACCTTTTACATTACTTTTTTTTTAAGACCTAGACCCTGACAGCAACTTCAAAAAGACCCTGAATCTAATCCCATACAGTTTGGTGCAACCTTTTCACTGTGATAAAAGGCGACCAGTTCTTTTTGCACCCTGTACAATTGCAAATATCCTAGTTAAAAAAATTCTTAACTCTGGTGGAGCATCTGAGTTTAATACAGCTAAGCAAGGTAAGAAAACCAGTCTGGTATTGAGGACACTACCTATACTTTAGTGTTTCCTATGCTAAATAAAAATATGTAATGATGTTTACAGATGAAAATATATTAGAAACCCATTATTACCACCATTAGAAATGTGTGTATGTCATGGGCACAGTGATCTGAACATCTCTGGTTAATGAGAATGTGCTAATTAACTGTTGAAGAAAGACATACAGAAAACATGAAATTGTTCTGGTCCTGTAGCATATAATAGGCTTGGATACTCAGGTAGACACTAACATACATACCTATACACATACTAATATACAGACACACACTAACATGCCCAGGCAGACACACACTAACACGCCCAGGCAGACTTTAAAATACGTACCCAAACACACAATAACATACAGACACACACTAATATACCCAGGCAGGCACTGGCTTACATTAGCAGGAGCAGACACTGACATACATACCCAGGCAGACACTAATATGCATACCCATACACACACTAACATAAACACCTCTACAATCTGTTGTCCTACACCCGCAATATTGCGTGACCCAGTCTCCTCCTGGAAGTTAGGGAGATAAAGAGGTATGTACAGGTATCAGGACTTACCTCTCTATCCCTGCTCCCAAAGCATGCCACCGCTTTTCTCGAGGGGGGCAATTGCCCCCCCTGGATCCGTATATTATTTGAATTTTACAGGAGCTGCGCTTTTATCTGGGGAATTTTCAAAGGGGACTACTATCCACAAAACAAGTAGTTTTGCCCAAATCTACCAATGAACTTTTATAGAAAGAATTGTCATCAAAACACACAATTTTGAAACAGTATTCATAAAAATAATTTCTTTATATACTTATATAGTAAAAAAACCTATTTGTCCAAAAAATAATAATTTCTTGGGTCAAGTTAATGAGAATGTGCTAATTAACCGTTGAAGAAAGACATAGAGAGAACACAAAAAATGTTCTGGTCCTGTAACATATAATAAACTTGATTCCAACTTGATTCCAAAAATATCTTCTTACTTTAGATATCATAGCAAAAGAAGCCTTTCAAAAGAAGCAAAAATCAGAAACAATTATCTACTTCAGAGAGAGGAATGTAAACAGCTATGAAGTTATTACCACACCAAATATTGAGGCTGTTGCTTCAAAGGTATAGTAGCCACAAACCCTTACAACACAATCATATGACACAGTTATATAACAGATAAAACATAAGCATATTATATATTTTGCTTAATTGTTTCAGTGCTATAATTAATACTAATTAATTAATAATATTAATGTCAAGTTGAAGCTCATGCTGAGAAAAAAATGTATAACAATTTTAAATATTATGTCTGCTTAGCTAATTGTATCTTATATATTATTTACCTTTATTAAAAAATATATTTAAAAAACTGTGATTGTATCATCAAGAGAAACACAATAGAACAAGCTAATATCACCAAATAAATAGTAATCATATAAACTGCATGAACATTTAATCTGCCCATAACACTGTTTTAAGATATTTCTGGAAATGTTGTTTATAATATAAAATATGTCTGTTCAGTAAGACGTATTTCTGTTTGTAGAATAAGCACTGTTTGCTTGAAGTTGGACTGGAATGTACAAGGCAGCTAATAAAGGCTAAACTCTTCCCCATCATTCTTTTTGTCAGAGTTTCAGAGAAAAACCTTAAGAAATTCAGGTAACATAATCAGTCAGAATAATAATATGCAAGAAAGTATTTAAAAATGGTTGATGTGCAATTACCATCACATGCAATCCAACATTTTCAATAGAAGAAGAGGGCCATGTTTGTTTTGGGGGTTATAACTGAAGGTACAACTGGTTGACCTACTTGACCTACTTGACTGATCAATGGATTCTTTCCAGGTTAGTCATTTTTTTTCAATTTGATCAGGTAACAAGGACTGAGGAACATGATGGCTAGCTAGCAATACGTAAGTTGAAATACTAGGTTTTATCAGGCTCTTCCAGTTAATTGATGATTAATAGATATTTATTTTATAAGAGGTACAATTCAACTTTAGAAAATTGTATCTGATCATTTCATATTCCTAGGATAGTTCCACCTATGGATTATGCAAAAACAAAACCAATACTGAAGCCTGGCATTTCCCCTAAACTTAGATGGGAACATTAGTCAGAAACAACTGTTAGTAATGTCAGGGCTGTTGGTTAACCACTTATGAATGCCTTGGTCACAAAATGCTCTACATTTTTCAAAGGTTTGGGTGGAGAGATGAATGAACTCTACCTTATTAAAATAAAATATGGGCCAGGTAAACCAAAAAGAAAATATTAATCCACTCATAAGATAATTAAAGCAGAACCCAGACCCAGCTGTAGTGATGCCATATTACATTCATACATGTTGTTCTAATCAATATAAGCAAAAATAGTTTTAGCAACAATCTAAGCACTTTAACATATACATGGGTGAGTCAGGACTGCCTTTAATATTTATTAGACTCTGGGCATTTGCTGGACCCCCCCACTTCCCTCTGCTCCCTATCATTCAATTACGCCCTCCACTCCAACACCAAAAACCCACACAAAAAATGACTTGCCACACTGACTTTGCAGATTAGTCAGTGTCACAGTCAGTCCAGTCTTCCCTCCCTCTGACCCTAAGCGTGACTCTAGGTGAGACGTGCTCATGCCACACCCTGGGGGGAGGAGCACAATACTAAGCAATTGCATAGCAAATTAATGGGGCGAGTCTGACCCAAAATGAATGTGCAAGTTTTATGTGTTTCAGTGCACTATGGTGCCCCCTCCCCCGTCATCCCATCCCTTTTGTGTACGAGCAACACAGGGGGGCCCTGCGGGACTATGCGAAAATGGTTACAGGCCTGCGACCGTGGTCGGGAGCAGCTCCCCCTTTTGTCCCACGCTAAAAATGGCCCTGGGCTGTGTTGGCGTTCTATAGGTAAAAAGTACCACACCTGTATCAATGTGTCAGGCCTGAGCAGAGCCCACTATGAGAAGTGCAATGGGCTTAACAAGGGCAAAAATGTTAGTGACCCATTATCCAGAAAATTGTTGCATACCTAGTCTGGATCTATAATCTTTACCAATAATTCAGGAGATTAGAGATTCAGTTATAATTGTGCTGAGATTGCCTGAAACTGAAAATATTGGCACCGTTGAAAATGGCATACAATAACCATCTAAATATTAACATAAAGCTTTTTTTATATTTGTCCGTTAATGTAGGAGGTTGCAAGCATGGCCCGAGACAGAAGAAGAATTTCTACGCACGTGTCGTCAGAAGGAAAAGGAGCTTGAGTCTGTTCCATGTCTCTATGCTACAATAGATGTGGAGTCATGGGGCAGCATTGAGGATCTTTTAAGAATAATTAAGGAAAAAATTGCAGAGGAACAACAGAAGACTGTATGGATTGATGTTGACCCTGTTCAAAGTAATGGCTAAATTAGGCTTAATATGGTCATATAACACTTAAAATGTAAAGCCGCTAACCCAGTGCTCTCAACCATGACCTTCTAAATATGGATAGAATATTTTTTATGGTCTTGTATGTCTGGCATATTTTACAAAATAAAATTAAATTACAAAAAGGATGACCATTTATTTTGTATTAAACAATTCATATTGTGTTATATGACAGGGCTTTGGTATGTTTTTTTTATATGTAAAAAAAAGCTCCAAACACAGTAGCCATTGTGACGTCAAGTTCAAGTTGCTATGACAAACAAATGATTACAATGTATTAAAGGGTGTCTATCAGAAAATGTGATTAGAGTACGTTTAGAGTATGCATCTATTTGGAAATAACTTAAAGGTGAGCTACAAAATTAGTGTTGAATGGGGATTTCAACACTGCAATGAGCAGGCCTCAAGTAATGGCTTCATCACAATGTATAAATACATTCAATATTGTTATGAGGCCCATGAAGGAGAAATCTTTCTTCACCCTATCAAATAACAAGAGGCCACTCATGAATAGAGAAGCCGCTGTTATATGTACTAAGGCTATAACCATATTAACTAACAGATATAAATGTGATTTTTGGCAAGAAAGGGTACTCAGAGTACACATTGTAACAATTTCAACTCATTTTGAACGCTTTAAAGCGTTTTTGCCTTCTTCTGGATTGGTGTAAGTAAGGATAACTTGGAAAGGTTCAATTTGATGGTCTTATTTCAACATTTCCACGTATAAAACTATTTATTTAACAATAGTAACTAAGAGGGAATTATTCAAATCATTTTCGGAATGAAAACCATGCTATTAGGTTTGTTCGTCTTTAAGGACCAGGCTGTTTTTTGTACCCTTTGTGACCAAGGAGGTTTTAACACTTTTGATCAGGGGCGTAACTAGAAACCAAGGCAACCTGGTGCGAAAAATTTCCCCCGGCCCCCCAATTTTCACAGGTGGTCTGTGCCATCATTGCCCCCACATAACTTATCCAAAGTCTATGCCTTCTTTGCCCCTTGACACCCCTTTCAAAATACAACATATGTAAACAAATTTACAGAAATTACACACACTCATACTAACTCACAGTCCATATCAACCCACTTACACAGTTACACATCCATGCTCACACACACACACAAGTACACATCCATGCTCATACAAACACACAATTACACATCCATGCTCTCATACATACACAAATACACATCCATGTTCATACAAACACACACAAGTACACATCCATTTTACTCGGTACGAGGAGACAGAAAGAAGGGGTTCCACCGGGCCCCTTAGAGGCACTAGAGGCTGCGACCCCTGTAGTTACACAAGTGCTTTTGATGTGCTCGTGTTTTTCTCCTCTCTCCCATTTAGTGTAATCCACATATGTTATATATTGTTTTTTTCAGGACAAGAAGGGTTTCTACAGATACCATGATCATATAATTTCCTATAAAAAAAATATGATGAAAAACTGAAAAAAACACTTTTCTCACGTTTATTTGAAAAATATTTTACTCATCTAAAAAAAGCTAATAAAAATTACTAAATAGATGCTACTATTTGTCCTGAGTTTAGAAATACCCAATGCCAGGGGTGTTTTTTTTTGCAGTGGGCCACTTCATCAGAATTTTATACGTGTGCGGGCCGCACTCATTTTTCACTGTGAGAAAATATGGCCTTTAATAAAATATGCAGATTAAAACAAAGTAAAATGACACAAAACCTTTACTTTTCCTCTCACTGCGGGCCTAGAAAGTTTTGTGACCACAAATTCCGGATAATTAAAAATGAAATAGTTCTATTTATTCTAGGGATGCAACAAAATGAAAATTCTGGACCAAAACATTCACGGTTCACTTAGCCAAAACCGAAAATGACCCCCCACTTTTAAAAATAATATTAAAAAATCACATTTTTAATAAAAGTAGGTAACACACAGTTGGACAAAAAATGATCAATATGATTTGGCATGATAGGAGTGTGATTACTAACAGCAATCAAACTCCTATCATACCCAGGCAACCAGTAAATGCTGGTACCTAGGCATGATGGGACTGTGCTTGCTGTGATTGCTGTTAGCAATCACACTCCTATCATGCCAGGTCAGCCAGTACATGCTGGTACAGGGTGGCTGTGATGTGCAGACCCCATACTGCTGGCAGCATCAATACACAAGGGGGGCAGCTAGCTAGGTTTCAGCATGTACTGGCTGACTCGGCATGATAGGAGTGTGATTGCTAACAGCAATCACAGTTTCATCATGCCTAGGTTCCAGCACTTACGCATCCATGCTATCACACAAACACACACACTCATTCATATACTCATTCATTCACAGATTAATTCCCTCAATCACGCATACTCATTCAAACCCCCTTACCTGCAGTGCAGCTCCTCGATGCCGCTCACAGACTTCAGCAGGGCGCGCGGCCTCCCTCTGCGTACTGAACAGAGGAAGCAGGACTGGAGCAGAGTCATGTGATGTCACGTGAACTCTGCTGGGTTCTGCTTCCTCTGTGCAGTACAAAAGACCCTCCCACAGGTAAGTAGCAGGGCTGTTGTAGCAGAGCTCGAACTAGAACTAGACACCCCAAGGTATTTCAAATGCTGGTATTTTAACCCTTTCCATGCACTAATTCTACTACCACCCTTTGTCATACATTGTGGTAGTAATTTATTTTGTATCACACAAATTGTACTTCCGGAGGTACTGGGAGGTAAAATGCCACAATTGGGAAGCGAGCATTTTTTTAACTTGGAACTTCTGATCCTACTGCCCCCTTGTCATATTTGAGCTATCTTTGAAGCCGGCTAATTCAATTTACCTCCATCAAGCCATACATTTTAGAAAATTAGACACCCCAAATTATTTTAAATGCTTGCATTTTAACCCTTTCCGTGCACTAATTTTACCCCAGGCCTTTGTCAAAATGTGTGGTATTTTTTGTTTTTTTCCTCCCACACACATTGTACGTAAATCATGCTTTTACCACTCTTTGTATGTGTCACTGTCAAACAACACCCCAATATGTGTTCAGCAACATCGTTTGAATACAGTAATACAACTCTTGCATGAGTTTCTCTGGTGGTTTGGGGGCTAAAAGGCCACATTTGGGAAATGCGTTTTTTAAAATTTTGGTCAGTCTGTGCCTATGCCCTATTTGTGACATCTTTGAACCCGGCCACTCCAATTTACATCCTTGGGTATTTGAAATGCTAGTCTTTTAACTCTTCCCATGTCAGGATATTTGGGAAGATACAGCGCTAACTTGCTCATAAAAATAAACCTTATGTTTTTATTTTATTTATATTTTCCGACTTTACTTTTTACATTTTGCTGGAACGGGTTTTGTTCTCCGATGGTGACATTACTGCATAATTATTTTTAAATGTTACATTTTTCTTTATTTATTTTTGTAGCTTTTTTTTATTTTTTCCAATTAAAAAACATTCCTAATCACATTGTTATTAGAAAGCTGGGCTCTTTATTTCAATATAGGACTCATGTCTCTTATGTTAGAGTATAGATTACTGATCACAGTTTGTCCTGGGGTGGATGAATCTCTATCGAGGCATTTCAGAGACATCATTAAAGCTTAGGAGGCGATCATTACAATGTATGGCAGATGTTGATGCCATGTGGAGGGGCCACACGGGCCCCTGATGCCGATCTCAGTGTTGCTTAATGCCTTGACATAGAGGCATTACAGCAACACTGTTTAAGCAAAGATCGTAAATCACTTTCTAAGTTTGTTTAATGCAATGAGGTGCCAGGCACATCATTGGACGTCAACTGACTGTTGTTGCGTGGCATGCCTGGCACATCACTGGTCGTTATTGGGTTTAATAGCATTTTATATACCCAACACTGGTTTGTAAAGTTATACTTCTGTGTATTAGAATCAGGGTTGGCCTGGGGATGATCAGGTGCCTAGCACCTTATGGATGGTGGCTACTGGATATTACATATCATGTGTTGTGTTTTTGTGCTCATGTAGTATGCAGCCAGGCTTATCCATCCAGTGGCCGCACACTTAATCATCTGATGCTGATCTGATGCTGGAGTGCCAAATCAGGTATATAGGGGGCGCAATTGACCAGATGGCCTGCCTGATTAAAATTCATTATTTTAGAGCCTTTCCTCTAGCTTCCAGATCATCTATATGGCGTTGTTGGTTCTGTTAATGTATGCATCTCTGCATATCACACTGGTTAATGGCCATTTTACCCCTCACTCAGCTTTCTGCGCCTCAGCGACTATTTAATCCATATGCTGTGATCACTTTCATACCACTGTCTTAAGATGTTATGCATCTCCATTGTTGGCAGAGTTTTTCATTTTTGGCGTTGGCTTTTCCTATCGACAATGCAAGTTCTCAACTATCCCAAGCCTCGGGGGCGGGGCCAGCGCTTGACCAAGATGGCTGCTTGAAATCGCAGCTCTGCACACCGTGCCGGAACGACTTACGCTGTTAACAGATTCCTTACGATATGGGGAAATCTAATCGCTCGGGAGGGACCCCGAAACCTTCCAGCTCACAGGAAAAGCATCAGACCCCCTCGATGAGGCATTTTTTCCGAGGTTCTCGAGATGTTGATGCGCGGGAAACTGGATCTAAGATGGCGCCCTCTCCCTCTAGCAGGGTGAGTGAATGTTCAGACGACGCTTCTTTGGATCACGATCTTACCCTTCCAGACGCACAACCCACGAGTCGCTCTTGGCAGGAGGCACTTCAACGCTTGCCGACAAAGGCTGATTTGATTTCTGTTATAGACAAGGCTCTGGATCAGGCCTTGCATGACGTGCGTGCCGACCTCGGCTCTATTAAACAGGACATCAAGCATATCGGGGAACGGGTGTCTACGCTTGAAGACGACCAAGCTAAAACCAATGATGCTGTGGATACCCTATCCACGATGCTGCAGGACCACTCGGAATCCTTCAAAGCCTTACACCGACAGATGGAGGACTTAGACAATCGCGGGAGGAGAAATAATCTACGGGTTCGGGGAATCCCCGAATCAGTGGCCGCTGGTGATATACGCACTACACTTCAATTGATATTTAATAGGCTCTTGAAACAACCACCCGATACGTCTATACAGTTCGATAGAGCTCATCGTGCATTACGCCCAAAAGGTCCTTCCTCAGCCCCACCGTGTGATGTGATATGCTGCCTCCACGAGTACTCGGTTAAAGAGGCTATCCTGAGAGCCTGTCGTATGTCTGGAGATATGGAGCACGACGGTGAGAAAATAAGCGTTTTTCAGGACATCTCCCCAGTCACGCTACAAAAACGGAGAGCTCTTAAACCTGTCACTGCCCTACTACGAGCGGCTCATATCCCTTATCAGTGGGGGTTTCCCTTTGTGCTAATCGCTCGAAAGGATAAAGAAGTCTTCACTCTCCGCCAACATAGCGAGCTGGACTCCTTCTTGGCGCAACTGAACTTACCGGAGACCTCGGTGCAGGACTGGGAGCCATCGCTGCCTCCTCAGCGGCTTCTGACAGACCCGGCAAGGTCCTGGTCGCTACCGAAGACCCGGAGGAAGAGAAACAGCCGTGCGGTGATATCAGCTGAAGACGAGGGTTAATTTCGCCGGACATTTCTCCATTTCCCACCGCATCACCTATGCGGCTTCCGAGACTCTCCACGCTCGCTTTTACACGGTTATTTTTTTCCTTTTTATATCTTTCTATTTTCTTATGGTTATTGTTTTAATGCTATTTTCTTGAATGTGTGATACGGTGCTTATACACGGTTCAGTCTATCCACGGTTCTTATTCTACACTGCTAAGACTACACGGCTCAAATTCGGCTGTGCCCCTACATATGTTTAGCCCTGAATTCTCATCCCCGTGTTATTGGGCTCCTACACTCCTTGAGGGTCAGGCCTATGTTCCTGCCCGATCTGGAAAATGCACATTCACTTTATACACTCGCCATACACTCTCTCCCACATGCATAGTTCTACCTACTTTTTGGTGTTTCTGTTTTTCGCTTTAAACATTCTGTTGACCATTTCTATGTTCTGCCCACGGTGTAGCACCACACTGTCCCTCTCGTATTGCCTGGCCTGCTCTGTCACCCCCCCCTCAGAGCTTTCCTGTCCATTTTAGGACAGTGGTTATGGGCCTGCTTGCAGTCCCACTGCTCAACCTGCTACGTGATGCTTTGTCATCCATTTCTAGGGGCGATGCTCCCCTTCACATATCACACTACATCACAATGCATCACTGTTACTTGTTATTTTTCTTGTTTCAGATTGTTTTTTTTTGAGGTTATCTTTTTATTTTATGATCAATGGTCCAGTGGTACTGAATTTCACTCTGTCCTCCCCTTGTGTGATGCCAAATGTCTGGTGACCTCTTGAACGTGGTTTCTCTAAACATTAGGGGCCTTAATAAACCCCAACAGCGTACTAAATTGATGGCCTTTTTACGTTCTTCCAAATCCCATATTGCGTTTATTCAGGAGACCCACTTCAGAGCGAATCGAGAATTTAAACTGTTAAATCAGAATTATACGCTTTCATACTTGTCCAGCTCTCCCTCCTCTAAAACCAAGGGGGTGGCTATCATACTACATAAATCCTTGCGTTTCCGTCCTGTGGAATAATGGAGAGATGATGGAGGTCGCGCGGTTATGCTTAAAGGTTTCATAGGTAGCCAGAAGTTTACCCTGGCAAATATTTATGCTCCAAACAAAGACCATGCCCGTTTTTTTGCCTTAATTTTAAATAAACTGGCCGACTTTCAGGAAGGTCTCACCATACTTGGTGGCAATTTTAATATGGTGTTTGATCCCACGGTCGACACCTCCTCAGGGAGATCGTGTCTCCCATTCTCCATGATTCGTAAAGTGCTTAAACAACTCAAATTAAACCAGCTCATAGATGCGTGGAGGACTCTACACCCAGAGGTGAGAGACTACACCTTTTTCTCCCCCTGCCATAATAGCTATTCACGTATAGACACTTTTTTCGTTTCTCACTTCCACCTTCCCTCCCTGCATTCGGCTAAGATCGGTGTGTCTACCATCAGCGATCATGCCCCGGTCTTTATGACACTTAAGTCCGTTAACATACCTAAAACCATGTGGCATTGGAGGCTCAATGAAAGCCTGTTGAGTAACCCTCACCACCTCTCTGAGCTATCTTCCCATCTTGGGAACTACTTCGCGGAAAATAATGTACCTGAGGTGTCTGCCCCGATTGTTTGGGAGGCACACAAGGCGGTGATTCGCGGGCATCTCATTAATTTGGGGGCCACGATGAAGAAACTTAATCTAGCTAATATTCTGTCACTCACGCAACAAATAGCGCGTCTAGAAACTCGTCATAAACTGACCCTCCTCCCATCCCTTCAACTGGAACTTTCCGTCCTTCGGTCCCGGTTGGCATCCCTTCTCGACACTAAAATTAAGCGTAATTATCTTTTGACTAAACGTCTATTTTTCGAGTTTGGTGACAAGCCGGGCAGACTCCTCGCGAGAGCCTTGAGAGCCAAGAGAGCCCAGAGCTACATCTCGCGTATTAGGGATAATGCAAATCGGCTACACTTTCAATCTGATCGGATTGCTGCGTGTTTCCGTCAGTATTACTCGTCCTTGTACAACTTGTCTGGCCCCGGGGAGCCCCACTCTGGTCTGAACTCGGCCATAGACGGCTACCTTTCCAAATTTCTCAGATGTACTCTCAATGGTGACGATCGGTCCATGCTAGATGAGCCCATATCTCTGGCCGAAGTTGAATTAGCTATTAAAAACTCCCCAGCTGGTAAAAGCCCAGGCCCCGACGGACTTACTATTCTATACTATAAAAAATTCTCCTCAATTTTAGGCCCTCAATTGGTTACCTTTTTTAATGCCATTGCGGGGGGTCTCCCTTTGATCCTCACTCGTTAGCGGCGCATATAGTGGTTATTCCCAAGCCTGACCGGAATTTGGATCTTTGCAGTAGTTATAGGCCCATTTCCCTAATAAATGTTGATCTCAAATTATTCTCCAAAATCCTAGCTAACCGTCTTCAGCCCTTTCTGCCCTCTTTGATACATTCTGACCAGGTGGGGTTCGTACCGGGCCGTGAGGCACGGGACAATACTATTAAGGTTGTTAATATAATTTCTTACGCAAAACTTCATAAGCTCCCGATGGTTATCGCCTCTATGGACGCCGAGAAGGCGTTCGACCGTGTGTCGTGGCCCTTTCTCTTTAAGGTCTTGGAGAGAATCGGTCTTGGCCCTAATTTTCTGGCTTGTATTAGAGCTCTCTATTCCTCACCGTGTGCTCGGATAGCTGTCAACGGGATCCTGTCCGATAGGTTTTCTCTCACCAATGGTACCAGACAGGGATGTCCACTATCCCCCCTTCTGTTCCTATTGATCCTTGAACCTTTTTGTAATGCTATTAGAGCTCACCCAGATATTTCGGGAGTACGCATGGGTACAAACACGTATACACTCTCTGTGTTCGCTGATGATATCCTTTTGACCCTTACCGACCCAGTCCGATCTTTGTCTGCGGTTTTATCGGAATTGAATCTTTTCCATGACTTATCAAATTATAAAATTAATTTATCGAAATCAGAGATTATGGGTTTCCACCTGTCTCCGCATGCGACCCACCGGATTTGTTCTACGTTCCCCTTTAAATGGAAGGTTGACTTTATCAAATATTTAGGGCTTTTGATTCCACATGACCTCTCCAATTTGCAAAGCTTAAACTTTGACCCCCTCCTCAGCACTCTACAGTCGGACCTGAGACGTTGGGCCTTTCCCCATGTTTCGTGGTTCGGAAGGCTGAGTGTGATAAAAATGAACATTTTGCCCCGTTTTTTATACCTCTTCCAGACCCTTCCTATTGCACTTCCTAGATCTTTTTTCCGAAGTTGTCATAGGGCTTTTTTGATCTACATTTGGCGGGGTAAACCCTCTAGATTATCATTTGCCTATCTGACTCGGCCGAAACTTCAAGGTGGTTTGGGTTTGCCTAATCTTGAACTATATTGGAGGGCCTCTCATTTACGTAGAATCGTTGAATTGTCTCTGTGCCCTTCTAAGCAATGGATCTCATTGGAGGAATATTTCGCTCTGTGCCCTATATGGGCTTTACCTTGGATCAGCAACCCTGCCCAGATGGTCCCTCATGCTGCCCACCCTTTTATGATTCCTACCCTTAGGGTCTTTCGGAGGGTTCTGGATGAGGGTGTGGTGGTTCGGGCTCCCAGCCCCTTGCTACCCCTGAGCGGCAATCCAGACTTTCCCCCGGGCTTGTCTCCGGGTGGCCTGGCGGCTTTCCTTCCCCCGGGCCAACACTTGCTTCGTTTATACCAGGTGTTACAAAACGCTGAGCTCCGACCTTTAACAGACTTGTTGCAACCAGGTCATGCTGTTTCTTTTCTCTTGCAATTTACATATCATCAATTGAAACATTTTCTACATACCTCACTTGACATGAATCAGGTGGCCAGACCATTGACATTGTTTGAAAGGTTTTGTTTGGATAAAACGGCACTTCCCCACTTGTTATCTAAATTATATGCTTTACAGATATCCCCAGAGCCACTCTCCAAGCCATACTATATTTGCCTTTGGGAAAGGGATTTAAATTGTACGCTTTCTCCTGCTGCTTGGTCCAAGATTCTCCTGATAGCCCACAAAGGCACGGTCGCTAGCCGGATGCAGGAAACTTCTTTTAAGATTATTACTCGTTGGTATAAAGTCCCTGCGGACCTCCATAGATTCCTGCCTTCTGTATCGCCTATGTGCTGGCGGTGCGGTTCTAGTCTGGGTACTCTCCTTCATATATGGTGGTCCTGTCCTGTGATTCGCCCGTTTTGGAACTTGGTGTCGGACGCTATCCGAGAGATAGCTGACCCTGATTTCGTGGCCTCTCCCGAAGTTATCCTTTTACACCACAATGACATCCCGTTTTCCAGCTATAAGAAATCTATGACCTTCCAACTCATTAATGCTGCAAATGCCATTCTCCCTAGACATTGGAAGTCGGCCAGCCCACCTTCCTTTTCGGCCTGGGTTACTCAGGTCGAATTTCTGTATCAGATGGAGGTCCTCATGGGATCCTCCCGTGGTATGGAACAGGCAATTGAACTCAAATGGTTTTATTGGCGATCTTATGTCGTTGGGCTGGAAGCAGCTCCAGCTGGTTGTACAGGCGTACTTTGATGGGTTTCACCTATACGATTGCTGTCCCTACAGTACTTGGCCCACCCCGTTCGCCTACACTCCCTTCACGCACGCTGTCTGCTGGACCTTGATTTTTTGTTGTTTGTTTCTTTTATCGTTGGGTTATGTTCATACGTTTGCCTGTCATTCCGCATGCCTTGCTGACCCTATCTCCACTATTGTAGTAAACTTCATTTCTGTGTAGGGTCTCTGTGCTACCTACAATTTCCATTATATAGGCATGCGTACTGTTTGTTTATCTCCGTGTCACATTTTGGTACTGTACTACTCGAATGGCAACTTTTTTTGAACACACTCGCTACTTTAAGTTGCGGCGCGATATTCTTCTACCACTTTTCAGAGTCGGATAGGTCGATACTCACCTCTTATTTGGTGGTTTGTAAATACTCACCCGTCATTATGCGTGTCCTCCATGTTTTCTATTCATGATACACTAATTATGGATGTTTTCTATCTCCATGTTTCATAACCAGACATGTAGGTCATATTTTTATTTTTTTTTTGCTTTATTTACAGACTCTGTTTATGGTTTACTTTCTGGATTGCCGCGACGCTCGTGACGTTCTGAACTGTCTTGTCTGGCCGCTGTGACCGGCACTTTTATTGTGTATGTTACACCATGTACCTCACCTATAGATACAAGATGTCAATTGTTACTGTTGCTCTTGTGCTATTATACTGTTTCTTTTTACCAAATGTGCAATAAACGGAGAATTGAAAAAAAAGATATTAGAAAGGACCAAATTGTATTGGACATATTGTTTAAAAACCCTTACTCCTGAAAGGTTAAATATAGATTTTGACATGCACCTTTTTGTAATGTTCCAATTATGCTTGTTTAAAAAAAAAATGTTATCACTGCTCACCAAAAAGGAATTGAGGACACTCCAGACTGCTCCGAAGGCTGCTGCTAAAAAAAATTCCAAGGCAGAAGTAAGTGTGTGATGACGTAGCACGCAGCACGTAGCTTGGCTGCGCGCCACGCCGGCGGCTGGTGCCGGACCCGAACCCGAAACTTAATGGCGTCGTCTGCTCTGAGACCTCGCGGCAGACCTCGCCAGACTACCGCCTAGCAGACACTTGACGCCCGGATACTTACTGGCGGAAAACGCCGATTCTACGGAGATCCTACGGCAATGAAGGAAGGGGCTTGCCCCTCAATCTGAAGCAAAGACCCGGCTGAGATCCGACTATAATCTAGAATGCCACGGACCGCATAATTTAAAAGGAAGGATATACCTCCCCCCCCTCTCCCCCCTCCTCAAGAATAAAAGGGAGAAAGGAAAGAAAAAAAAAAAAAGGGAAGAAGGAGTAAGGAAGGGATAAAAAGGTAAAGAGAAAAAAGGAAAGTAAAGGTAATAAAAAGGAAGAAAGGAGAGGGAAAAGGAAAAGAAAAAAAAAAAAAGAAGCTTCAAGAACTCTATATACAATTGTGAGCCCTTCGAGAGTCCTTCAAGAGGAAGCAAAGCAGCAAGAAATCACTCAAAATTATTCACATCATACAGCATAAAGCACATGGATATTGTGGATCTTCATCTATACTCACCTTCTCTTTTCAAGCTAAGTGATAACTACATATATATATATTTGAATAGCAGATAAATGTGTCAACATGGTAAATTCTCATCTAACTTCAATTTATATTTGATGCTTATCTGGTTAAAGGATTAAAGGACAATAATTTTTTTTTTTTTTTTCCCTGACAAAATAGCTCTTGCTGATATATTTCTATAAGTCGACTATACAATAACGACTGGAACACATGATAATTTTTGTTTACTCTTCAGAAGAAGATAAGTTATAATTTAAACATATGTTATTAGGGAGATGCTAAGGCAACTAATTAAAAATATCAAGTATTGCCACAGACTCTCCAAAAGACTATATGGTCTCAGTGGAGGCCTTACGAATTTCAATTATATGCTGATATGCTGACATAAAGGATGATACAAATGCTGCAATCTTTCTGCTTATGTAAGAAGGATAACTCTAATTTACAAATCGCCTATACAACAAAGCCTATCCATTTGATAATAGGCATACAAACTTTGAGACTTTAGTTTTCTGCAGGAAGAGGCTTGATATATATATTAAAAGAAGCAAATAAGGACCAAATAAAGAGGAATAGAAGGGGGAGAGGTGAGGGGAAGTGAGGGGTATATCTTATAGACGTTACTGGAATGGCGCCTAAGAAAGACAGAGAGAGGGATAAAGAGAGAGAAAAAGAGAAAAGGTTAAGCGTAGATAAATCTAAAACGCTACCCACTTATTACTCTCCAAAACCAGTAATCAACATTCCCAAACTCTCCCAAGCATCTTCTTCTGACTTGAATCTAAATGATTCCTCCCCGGAGGTTCAAACGGAGACGACGCAGTTGGAATTTACCCACTCATCAAGAATTATGAACATAAACGATTTATATTTCAAATTAAATGCAGACATGAAAGCTAACACAGAAGCCTTGAAGCAAGAAATGTCTCATATTTCCAACAAACTTTCTTCTCAATCTAATACTCTGCAGAGTCTACAGTCTGAAATTGAAATGCTTAAAAAGGAGAATAAAGACCTAAGGACAAACATGCTTACAATTGATCAGAAATTAACACAAATGGAAGACAGATCCAGAAGTAAAAATATAAGAATAAGGGGCATCTCAGAAGAAATCTCTAATGCACAACTAGGCACATATTTAAATGATTTCTTATTAACTTATATTAACGAAGACCGCTTAGGCATCTTACCACTTGAAAGATCGCACAGGCTGTCTAAACCCAAGAATTTAACAAACTCAGATGTCCCAAGGGACGTAATTGTTCGTTTTCACAACTTTCAAATAAAAAATCTATTTATATCTGAATTTTATAAAAAAACACTCTAGGAATGACAAGTATAAAGACATAAAACTTTTACCTGATCTTTCATTTGCATCAAGAACTTTCAGAAGACAACTTGGAGACTGTACTAAAAAGCTTAGAGATGCAAACGTTAAATATAAATGGGGCTTCCCCAACAAACTTATTGTTTTTTATCAATCTAAAATTTTAATACTGTGTGATCTCCAACAAGTGGAGGAATTCTTACTTACACTAACTTCACCCGTAGAAGGTGAAGTACTATGAAAGAGTACTATACATGTTTTTTACATTTGTTTTAATTATGTATCCGATTGACATTAATAATATTTATAATGTGTTCCCTATATATATTGTTTTTTATTTTTTTTTGACACATTTTCACACATACACTACACATTTAACACAGAGCTCTAGTTGACCTCTTAATTAAGGTCAAAAGTTGAGAACACTGGTAATATATAACCCTTCAAGTTTCCTTTGATCAATATATGCACATAATCACAGATATATATACGTATAATTTTTTTTTATTTTTTTTCTTCCTTCTTATTTCTTCTTTTTTCACGCACTTAGATATATCCTTTAAATCACAATACACATTTAACATTGAGCTTTAACTGATTTCTCTCTCAAGGTTAAGAGATGAGAACACTGGTAGTATAATACCCCGTACACCTACACATGCATATAACTAATACTTTACAATATCGTATAACACCCTTTATATTCACGCATGTACACAAACATAATTCTTTTTTTTTTTTTTTTTTTTTTTTTTTTTCTCATTTTAGTCAACGCACTTAGTACGTATTCACTAACACTTACTTAACTCTGAATTATAACTGATTTCTCTCATGAGGTTAAAGAAGACATATGAACACTCGGTAGTATAACACGCCTTGTATACATATGTACACAAATATAATATTTTTTATTTTTTATTTATTTATTTATTATTATTATTTATTTTTTTTTGGGACTCATTAGTATATTATTCGGGTTCCTATAACCGGCACCTACGCAGCTTTATATATTGATAGAGCTAATGTTACTTGACATATTTTTATGTACAAGTTATTTGAGTGGATGTTGTATGTATGTTAATGTATGTTCAGACGGCAACTTAGATTTCAGGGGTAAAAAAGAATTTTTGACAACTAATTTAAATGACACTTAGACTAATGTCCATCAACTGCCAAGGCTTAAACTCTCCATACAAAAGAGCTTTTCTATATGATACAATGATACGAGAACAAATTGACATATGTTTTGCACAGGAAACACATTGGAGAAATGAATCCCGAAACTGTTGGTTTTATAAAAGATACTCTATAGTTTATGAATCTAGACTCTCTCATAAAAGGAAAAGAGGAATAGCAATATTTATTAGTGATAAAATCAAGTTCGAAAAAATACACTATGAAAGCGATGGGGAAGGCAGATTTGGGATTCTTTTGTGCAAGATAAACGATGTCATCTATACTTTCACTAATATATATGCTCCAAATATGTCTACAATTAAATATTTAGATAAGGTTTTTGATCGAATTTATGATATAGCAAAAGGCTACCTGGTGATAGGAGGCGATATGAATTGTATCCAAGATGTTAATTTAGATAAAGGTCTGAAACATGGTTTGATTCCCGATAGAAAATCGAAATCTTTAGCTAAATCCTTCTCGCTATGTCTGGCTCGTAACAGCTTATATGATGTTTGGAGAACTAATAATCCCTCCGGGAAAGATTTTACTTTTTATTCTTCAGTACACCATTCATACTCTAGAATCGATACGTTTTTTCCAGATAGCAAATCTATAGATATATGTAATGTTGCTTCCATTGGAGACTGAACCTGGTCAGACTATGCTCCAGTCTTTATAGAAATTAAAAGTAAAAATGAGTATAAAGTAAGAACAGACTGGAGACTCAATGAATCGTTGTTGTTATCTCCCACAGTTAAAGAAAAACTTATCAACCTTGCTAAAGAATTTATAGAAATCAACGATACTGGAGATGTCTCTGACACAACTCTATGGTGTTCCTTTAAGTGCGCTATGCGAGGTTTCCTCATAAAACAAGGTACAGAGGTTAAAAAAGCAAAAGGACTGACCCTTTCTGATCTGTATATTAAACTGGCGCAATTAGAATCCAGAAACAAGTTAAATCCATCATCTTTAGTATCTAAAGAGAATCAGTTTAATCCAACCAATGACATAGTAAGAGGAAGATGGAGTGTCCTAAAAGGTAATTTTAGGGACTTGGGTAGTAAGATTAAGAAAAGGACCTCCAAGGTAGTATTCTCAGAGATACTACCTGTGCCATGCGCTACACCAGAAAGGCAGCGGGAGATTAGGCAGCTAAATGCATGGCTGAAGTCTTGGTGTAAGAAGGAGGGCTTTGGGTTCTTAGTGTCACGGACTGGGTCCAAGCTGGTGACTGGAAGGACCCAGCGCGCCCGATGTAGTATGCAGGAGTCACGATGCAGTAGTGGAGTCTGGGGCAGGGCCTGGTTGCAGGGTGACCACACTCGCCCAGGCGTTGAACACCTAGGTAGCGCAGCCAAACACCAGCACCCTGATATGGCAGCAGATGAAGTCCAGAACAAAACGAATCCTGCAGGCACCCTGGAGCAGGCATGAAGAATATCCCATGGATCACGAGCAGGATGCTGCAGGCTGGGAGAATGGAAGCTAAGCAAAGGGTTAATGTAGCAGACAAATAACAAGCAAAGGAAAGGGGGACCAGGCAGGACACATGATATGAGATATACACGAGAAGTGGCTAGAAACATGACATGAATAGCGTAAAGTATAAACAGGCACAAGACAAGGAATAAACATAACCTGACAAGACATACATGGTACAGGGCACAACAAAGGACAGGGAAGAAGGCAAGGAACACAGGGGAAGAGTGAGGAGCCGGAACCCTCGGACGCTTCTTCCTTTAAGCAAGGATAGGAAATCTTAACTGGGACATGGGGAGAGGAGAGAGGAACCAGAATCCTCAGATGATTCAAGGAAGAAGGGCAAAGGTACATAAAAGACAGACAAACATGAATACAGAAACTAGCCTAGGACTACAAGATAACTATTGGAGATTTTGTCACATGATATGGCCATAGTATGCTTAGCCCACCACTACGCCAAAGTACTCCAATGACGGTGGGTCCTAACGCTAATCCCTGCTGACAAAGATACAAAACAAACCACACATGTAAACCAAACACATAGCACTGAGACATACCTTAGACTGCAAACTACAGACAGACAAACAGAACACACAGGTGGGGCACACCTAATAAAGGAAGCAGAGCTGAAGCAAAGAGCCGGAGCAGAAGCAAGGAATGGAAAATAGAACAAAGCAAAAGGAAATCCAGGAATGGATCAAAGCAAAGCAGAGAAACTAAAGCAGGACAGATATGCAGCTCCGCAGCCTGGGCAGAACGTGACACAATCCCCCTCCGAAAGAGCGGCCTCTGGACGCGAACAGAAACATCAACAAAAGGAAGCCCAGCTCTCTAACGGAAGACTGAAGACACAAGTCGACCCAGGAACCAGCATACGGAGTCTGAAAAACGTAGAAGTCCTTCGATGACCAACACTGTCGCTAGTAGACCAATCTCCTCCAAAAACAGGAATCAGAATATCTGAACAGGATTGAGGAAGTTGTCTCTAGCTGACTTTTAGGTCCAGACGAAGGCGAGGCAGATAAGCCACTTGACAGGGTAGACACGGCAGGTAACCCACTTGCTGGGTAGACACGGCAGGTAACCCACTTGCTGGGTAGACACGGCAGGTACGGGATCAGGCACAGGCACGGGTTCAGGCACAGG
>VKOC01020008.1:0-20659 GCA_009364415.1 Spea multiplicata | reverse complement strand
CATTGCGATCTAGAGGGCTCCCACAACCCCCCCCCCCCGGGATGTGATATGTTGCGTGACTGATTTTCATGTTAAATAACAGATTATGCGTCATGTGAGAGAGGTTGGCTCCTGGCGATTTGAGGGTCACAACATTACCTACTTTCAAGATCTTTCTGACCTCACCCTCCAGGCTCGCATAGCATTGCGTCCAATGACTTTGGAGCTATGACGACACGGCTTCCAATACTTTCGGGGTTACTGCTTTAACCTAAATACCTAAATGCGCAATCTGGTGGTGCCACGGTTATGCTTCGATACCACCATGAGCTATCTGCTTTCCTGAGAGATCTCCATCTCCCCGACATTTCCGTGGAGGATTGAAGCTTACCTGAACTTTGGCAGAGTCGTGAAGCCTCCACCCGAGGATTGGACGCTATGAGACGATAGCTCCCCGCGAGGCCATCCAGACGCAGAGTTGGGTACCCCTTCTGCTGGTGCCGCGGCGGCCGCAGCTGAGGAATGATCCACCGCTCTTCGTGCTCTTCACGCTACTTCCCCAGAGATTCTCGTTTCTCGATCTGCTGATGCCTGGTACGTGTGATGCGGTAATTTACCTTTCTTTCCTTCCCCTGAAGTTTCGCTACAGCTGTGAGGAAGTGGCGCGCTGAAGTGGGGACATGACTGCGATACTTCACGGGGAACTTCTCTTGTGCCTTTCCAGCGTGGACATGTATGCTTATGAGAAAGGACTTTTTCTTATTTTTATTTTCCTTTTTATTTTTAGTTATCTTTTATTTTATATGGGGTCTCGCGGGTGGGATGGGAGGGTTTTGTAGTTTTTCTTTTTTCCTCATTTTCCCTTTATTCTGCCCTGATGTTTATGTGTTATCGGTCTTCCAGGTTATATCTCTGATTTGCGAGAAGGGGGTAGTTTAGTTCTGAAAGATGTGTGTAGGTTGGTATTCTTGACGCTGATAGCGCTCTTCCTACCCTAGTCAGCCACACTGTGTAGCTTGATCTACGCCTTCACGCTTTTCTCACATGACATAAATATGCTACGTTTGATCGCCTGCATGCAGTGTGCTTCCTATAGCTTACAATAATAGCTATGCTTTATGACTATATCTGGAGGCTGTGGGTTGATTTTTTTGCTATTATTTAGGGTGGTGGGGGGGGGACCTTGTATAGATGTGATGACGGGAGGTGTGTAGGTATTGGGAGGGGGGTTATTATGGGGGAGGGGGCTGGGAACCCATGCTGTAAGGGGTGAGACTAAGGGTGGTATTGTTTATTTTCTTTATTTTATGTTATGTTGCTCTCTCTAGCTGATGCTCAACGGAGGTGGAAAGAGTGGTGGAGGGGGGTGCGGTGGGTGATTTTATTATTTTCCATGTATGAAAAGGGTCCACGCTTTCTCTTTATTATTTTCCATGTTAGGTTGCTGGTGGGTAGACTTACCCGTTCGAGTGTTGGGTTTTGTTAACGGAGCGATTGCTCTTGTTGGTCAGGTCTTTCGGGGCTACCGAAGCCCTCTTACCGTAGGTGTCACTGGTTCGCCAGGGTGACGTTGAGGAGATTTCCCAATCTCCCGTTCCTGTTTGACACCCTAGGTACTTGATTCCTTTCCTCCTCCTCCCTTTCCCCTCTGTTCCTTACCCTGCCCTCCCTTGCCTGCTTTTCCTGCTTGTTGGTGTTTGTTGTCCCCCCCTTTTTTTCCTTCTTCTTCCTTTACTCTTTGTTTGCCTGCATGTGTCTGTCGCATTTCTTCAAGAAACTCATTTTCACAGTTCCTCTACTGGCCTGTCCCAGACTCCAGCCTCCGTGATTCGGAAAAAACACGAGCTGTATTGAGCGAGGCGCAACTGGTGGATTGCTGGAAGGCTTTACATCCCTTAGATAGAGATTTCAGTTATTTTTCTATCCCTCATATGCGTTAATCCCGCATAGATTGTCTGTTTCTCCCGTACTACCATCTGTCCACTATGGCTCCATCACTTGGTCAGACCATGCCCCTCTAGTGATGTCCCTTCGCTCTTCACTACATCGACCTACTCAGCTTACTTAGCGTTTGAATGAATCCTTGCTTTCTGATACTGTAGTGTATGATTCCATTGACTATGCCCTCAGAGATTACTTTAGCACTAACTTGACACCAGAGGTGCCGCTCCCTACAGTTTGGGAGGTACATAAATGCATAATACCCGGGCAGTTGATTAGATTGGGTTCAGAGAACAAAAAGGTCAATGCTCGTAGGTTCAGTGACCTCAAACTGTTCGCAAATATTTTGGCTCTGCGGGTCAGTCGGTTTTTGCCGACATTGATCCATTCAGATCAATCTGGCTTTGTTCCCGCCAGGGAGTGTAGAGATAGAACTATCCGCGCCTTTAACCTCATTCACTTACTTAAACGCTCGGGTTCTGGGGCTGTGCTTCTCTCCACAAACGCGGAAAAGGCGTTTGATCGTCTTGACTGGTCAGTCACGTTCGCTGGTCTTAGGGGTGTGAGTTTTGGTCTTCACATGCTTCAATGGATTACCTCCCTCTACTCTGTACCTTCGGCGAGAGTTAGGATCAATGGAGCACTCTCCCCTCGTTTCCTATAACCAATGGTACTAGGCAGGGCTGCCCCTTGTCCCCTATGCTTTTCGTCCTCTCTTTGGAACCCTTCCTTGAGGCGATAAGGGATAACCCTGATATTACAGGGGTGCAGTGTGGGGATGTTCATCATAAGGCTGTTGCCTTTGCAAACGACATGCTCTTTGCCCTTACGAACCCCCGGGGCTCCTTGCAAGTGCTCATGAATGAATTTCGTAAATATGGCTGTTATGTCAATTCATGAATTGGCATTTTGTATGCAATATAATGTGTTTTTTGTTTGTTGTCATAGTCATTATTGTGGGCTTTGATCAGGAAACCTCTGATTTGTAACACCAGGCCTATGCCGTAAAATGTAAGATAAGGATAACCAGAGCCAAAGGTGGGGGGTGGTAATGTATATTAGGACATGTCCTCTGAACGACCAAAAGTCAGAGCATAATCACATAAAATGAAATATTGAAATCCTGTGTATGTATTGTGAGAGGGTCCAATATGAATGTATATTTAGATTGCCCAGGTTGTATCCTTTTGTTGGGTACCAAACATGCCCAGCTGGTGTATTTCTGCCCTGAGAGATGAGAATGGCTACTTCCCAAAATAGATAAACCTAGGGTGTTTGGTATCTAAATATTCACAAAGATATGAGGAATATGATCATATCAAAATTATCATGGTATATTGTAAATGGCTAGTTTTGGGAAGACTACTGCATTCTCAGGTAGAAGTCTGCACTGGGCTCTTGACAGATATAAACTATCAAGGCCAAACCCCTCTGACCCACCTAGGGGGGCTTGTCATTTTAGGAACAACCAGGGTTCAATATAAGAAGATTGCAGATCTTGAGAGAGCCTCTCTCTTTTCTTTTAACAACTGCACAGAGAACCTACATCTCCCACAAGGATTATATATATCGGTAATTATATATATAAGGATTTCTTGTGTTTTCTCCCATTTGATTTTATGGACTGTTTTGGAACTTGTATTCTGTATGTCATTTATTTCTTTATGTTTGTACACAGCACTGTGACTCTTTTGTCAGATTAAATGTTTAATTAATCAGCTCATGTCTTTGCTCTCTAATTATATGAACTCACTCTCCTGCGGGATATGTTACCAAAGGGGTCATTTTATATATGTCTGATTAGTAAATTAAGGTTGGTATAATATAATTCTAATGTGTTTGGGGTAACCCAAGACGCCCGGATATAAAGTCTTGGTGGTGGCAGCAAATTGTGTACTAGGGGTATAGTGTAGGAGGGATTGTTGGGGTTAATTTAGTGGTTGCTGGGACTAGTAACAGGTAACCAGGGATCTGGTGTCATTAACCCTTTCACTGCTACACTCTCCCCACTGTCTCAGTCGGGCCAATAGCGCGTGTTCGTGACAATGGCCACCTGTCGAATTTGAAAATCAACTTCTCCAAATCCGAGTTGCTGAACATCTCTCTCCCCCAGGTTGAAGTGGACTCTTTGTCCTCTGCGTTCAAGTTTCAATGGTGCTCTTCAAAGATGCGGCATTTGGGCATATGGTTAGCTGTTGATGCTTCCCTTCTGTATACTTTTAACTTTCCTCCCCTTCTTGAGGAGATAAGGAAAGATATTTTGGCTTGGAATTCTCTATACGTTTCATGGGTTGGATGGATAAATGCTCTTAAAATGAATGTGCTCCCCAGAGTGTTGTACTATTGGTTGGCGATCTCTTTGTTACAAAAGCCAAAGGTTGAGGGTGGTCTGGGTTTACTATGCCTTCACACCTATTACCTTGCTTGTCATTTACTACGGACGTTGGAATGGAGCTACCATCCGTCTCACAAATTGTGGATCGCTCTGGAAGCCATCGCTACCTCTATCTCTATTCGTGTCCTACCGTGGTTAGATCCAGGTGCTGCTCGACGTGCGGCTGGGGATAATCCTTTTGTGTTAGCCACCCTTGCAATTTTACATGTTGCGTGCCATTTGACGACGTACCCCTCGCCTATGAACCCTGTTCGCTATAATCCAGATTTCCCCCCGGGCATGGGTGGCAGGACTTTTTTATTGCTACGTTCTGAGGAATCTATACCACTGAGTGCTTATACGTGTGGGCGTACGCTTCGCTCTTTCTCTGCCGTGGTTTGTCATGTCATGTACTTTATTGTTATTATTTTACTACTGTTTCTTTTTTGTTCTGTGGTCCAGTTTTCATGCTCACATGCCCATTGTAAGTGCTTTGACAGGGGTCAGCATGGGCACCCTGACTGGTCAAACTGAGATGCACTGTGTGTTCTGACACCTTTCTATCAACAGTATTAATGTTTTCAACAAATTGAGCTACAGTAGCTCGTCTGTTGGATTTGACCACATGGGCCAGCCTTCATCCCCCACATGCATCAATGAGCCTTGGCCGCCCATGACCCTGTCGCTGGTTCACCGTTTTTCCTTCCGTGGACAACTGGCCCCTGCATACCTGGAATACCCCACAAGAGCTGCAGTTTTGGAGATGCTCTAACCCAGTCATCTAACAGTTTGGCCTTTGTCAAAGTCGCTCAGATTCCTACGCTTGCCCATTTTTTTCTGCTTCTAACAAATCAACATTAAGGATGAAATGTTTACTTGCTCCCTTGTATATTCCACCCAATGACAGGTGCCATGATAACAAGATTATTAGTGTTGCTTAGTTTTTGACCTCATTTTATTTTGTTTTATTAAGCATTTTGTCACAGGATTTTAAAGTTATATTGGGGTGGCCCTCCTTTCTATGTAGGCCTATCCATTTGGGCTTTATTATGAAAGGTGATCCCTCTATACATCCCTCAGACCCTGCCATCTAGTGTACTCCTAGGATCCTCTATATTGGGGGTGACCCCCTTACATTTCCTCCTTAATTAGGGCCTTGGCTCACCTATAAAGCTACAGGTTACCCCTGTTGCTGCTCTGTGTTGGCTCTGAGCGTGACCTCCTCCTCTCATTTGCTGAGCCCTCAATCTGGGCCTCAGGGTGACCCCCCCTTATTGACTTGCCAATGTTATATTAGTGGGTGACCCCCACGCTTAACTCACGGATGACCCCCCTTTTCCTGGAACAGAAAACTAGTGGAGGCACAACTGTTTCGCCCTACACAGGCTCTTACGTCCCCGGCTAGTGGCAAGGATTCAGAGGCAGGTGACTGTTTTTCCTCGACTGAGGACAAGGAGGAGCGTCAACGGCTGAGGTCCGAATGCCCGCGCCCCACGTTACCAGCCAAGGTGTCTAACACCCCGAGTTCGATCAGTCCTTCGTGACCTTTCTCACTAAAAACTGGAAGGATCCCAGGAAGGGTATTTCCTCCAGAGCTGGCCGGCAGAGGGGATCCTCATCCCCTCTTTCTCAAGGATCGGCTGTCACTAGTTGCCTGAACTGTTTCAGGGGATCCTGGACTGTGTCAGGACTATGGGTTACTGCTACTCTGGGGATCCTGGCTCTCCAGGCTTGGGGTGTTTGGCGTCGCTGGTGTTTGGAACACAGTTTTGATCCCTTTATGGCTCCTATTGTAGCCGTCCTAAAACATTTTATCTTTATTCTCAGGGCAAGTCCTATCGGACCATTAACTTGTTCCGTTCGGCTATGTCGGCGGCCCACGTTCCCATGGAGGGACTGGGAGTCGGGAAAGATCCTTTGGTTTGTCGTCTTCTGCGCGGTACTCAGTCTGCGCGTCCTCCATCTGTTCACTATACAGTCTTTTGGGACATCTCTCGGGTCCTTAGTTTTGTGGAAACATGGCGGATAATGACCGCCTGCTTTTCACCAGTTATCCGTGAAGGCTGCACTTCTCCTCTGCCTCATCTCTTTTCAGCGTGTCTCTCACGTCAGGGCCTTTGACGTCAATTCTTTTTCTCCCAAGGGTGTCTCGGTTTCGGTGTCCTACCCCTGATCGGCCTAGGCTCTGTGTGGCGCGCTGTGTGCACTCCTATCTTGTGGTCATTTTACAACTTCTCCGTCTGGGTCTTTTTTTATTTCCTATGTCCGTCCGTTTAGATCTGTTTCTGTCCCTACCTTGGACAGGTGGATTAAGTGGATTCTTCGTCTGGCTGGGATCAAGGAATCGGAGCTCATTTGGTGTGGGGCACTGCGGCTTTGGTGGCCTCGGAGAGCTCCCTTTCTGACATTATGTCCGCAGCAGATTGGTCTCAGGAATTTTAGTAAAGACAGAAGGCGAGTATTTTCCCTCCCTTGTTCTGTCCCTCCCTGGGCTGTTTTCTATTGTCAATTATTATCTGTTGCTGTCTCCTATGAGCAGTTGTTTATTGTTGCCAGGTGTTCATATTTCTTGCCTGGTACTGTCACATTGTTTTTACTCTTTCAGGTCGTTCTTCGGCTCTGTGAGGTGCTCCAGTCCTAGTCTTATCCCTGCTGTTTGATGCCTTCCTCAGTTGCATCGCGGTTCTGTTCCTGTTCTGCTTACCTGCAAAGAAAGAGGAGGAGTGGCTGGGCTCTCGGACTGATATATTGTGCTGCTTGGTTTTGATTGGTTGTTCTTTCTTGTTATTGTTAAGTCCTTTGCTGCTGGAGGTTAATCAGTAAAGAAGGATATGCAAAATTCTACCCTCCTGTCTTTAATAAAATTTGGATTAATTCTGCACCAAGGCTAGATTAATGCCTAATTCAAAACTAAAGAAGAGGAAGTATTTTTCGCCAATGTAAAGAAACAAAGTATTCAGCAAAAGCATCATTACAGATGTGGAGCACAGAATCATGGAGCTTCTGAGTGCAGATTTAAAAATGCTTGTTGTCATGCCTGTGGTAAAATAGGACACTTAAGGAAGACTTGAAGAGGACATAAAACAAATCACATAAGAAAGGAAATTATCACATGGCTTATAGAGGAAACACATCTGATTCAGAAGAGGACCTGAATGTTCAGCGGTTAACTGTATATACCATAGTAGGAAGGTCTGAGCCTTTGACTATCCAGTTTAATATGGAAGGGAAATATTTAACCAAGGACTACAGTTTCAGTTATTAAAGAATGAAATGAAATTTTAAATGAAATTTTCCAATATTTCTACAGCTAACTACTTTGAAGCTGCAAACATATATATATATATATAGAAATATTGACACTGGTAGGATGTGCATCTGTGTGTTCGAATGGTAAAACTGGTAATCTTACACTGTACATACTTAAATCGGGTGGACCACCTCTACATGGAAAAGACTGGATATGCGTCCTTGGCATGCCTGAGACCCTCAACAACATTAAATGCTATCTTTAGTTGTTGATCATGCTCAATGGATTGAGAACATTAAAATCAAATATGCCCCTGTGTTTGAAGATGTTCTGGGTAAAGTTAAGAACAAAAGGGTTTGGTTACAATTAAAACCTGGAGCTAGGCCAAAGTTTTGCAAAGCTCAGACAGTACCATTTGCTTTAAAGTTAGAATTAAATATTATATCACCACTTCATCGTAGTGAGTGGGCCTCTCCTGTTGTACCAGTACGGAAGAAAGTTGTACAGATCCGAATATGTGGAGACTTTAGGATGTTTTGAATGAACAATTAGCAGTGGATAAGTATCCTTTACGAAGAACAGAAGAGTTTTTTGCTAACTTAGCTGGGGGACAACATTTCACAAAACTTGATTTAAAGAATGCTTACCTTCAACTTGAAGTACATCCAGAATCTCGCAAACTATTCACCATCCATACTCACCGTGGTTTATTTCAATATAATCGAATGATCTTTGGAATCGCTCCTGCACCAGCCATTTGGCAACGTACCATGGAGGAATTGTTAAATGGCTTACCACATGTTAATGCCTTCTAGATGACATGTTAATCACGGGCAACACAGAGGAAGAACACAGACACAATGTAGAGAGAGTACTGCATAGAGAAATGACCTACGGTTCAAAGGTCAACTTAGAAAAGTGTGATTTTATGTGCGACAAACTAGAATTTTATAACAAGACACGGAGGCTCCTATTGCTTAACTCTTTCTTTACTGGAACAAATAGCAGCAAGAAAATTTAACAGAAAAAATAAGAACAGTACATGGCCCCAACAGCCAATCATCACACAGTATACAGTATAACACAGGTCTCCTCCCGGAAATCCTCCCTCTTTCTTTGCTGCTCACTGGATCAGATAAGTATCATCCAGTGTTTTTGCTCTACAATTGCTCTATATACCGTTTTTATTTGGTTATATATATTTTCTGCTTGTTTCCTGGTCTTGGTTGTGATTTATCGTATTTATTTTATCGTATTTATTCATTTGTATGCTCGTTGTTTCCTTGTTTTCCCTTCGGTTGCGATTATTTTATGTGTTCTTTCCCGTTTCGGGTTACTATTCCAACTTATTTTACTTACCTTGGTCTTCCGATATGTTCTACCTTGCTGCTTCCTTCGTTATGTGGCCGGCGTAGTTCAGCCGCGGTTTGTTCTCTTTGCTCGCGTCTCTCTGAGACGTTTTTCTTGTTTGACCGCGCATGCGCGCGGCCGCCGTCTTCTCCTCAGGATCTTCGCGGTTTTCATTTACACGCGGTTAGCTATTGCTCGGCGGTCTTGTGGTCGTTTCTCTTCCTCCGGTCAGTGTTTTTTGGTGCACCTAGGCAGGGGTAAGCTCCTAACCTAGTGCTCTTGTCCGGACAGTTTGTTTTGTCTTCTTTTTTCTCCAAATTTTTCATTTAAATCCCGTCCACAATATTATTTGAATATTTATTTAAATATATATTTAAATATATATTTTATTATTTTCTTATTGCCCGGCTGTTACCATGCCCAAACCTATTAAAGATGTGCCTTCTCAGGCAGATAATGATCTTTCCTTCAGTGAGTTTGACTCAGAGCCTAATATGCCTGTGGCCAGTGGGAGTAGTGATCCCCATCCTTCTTCTGGGCCTCATTTAGATTTACAAAAATCCGTTTCTGATGCCATTTTGGCAGCTATGGGGTCTATGACTTCTACTCTATCGCAGTCAATTGCCCAAGCAATCAATACATGTGCCCACCAAGGTATTTCGGCACCTCAAAAAGTGACAGTTCATAAAAAGGCTGTCGCCAAACTAAAGCACCTTGACCCCCCGACCTCCAGAACCACTGAACATGGCGATGTCCATACCGCCCTAGATAGCGTGACATTAGCACGCAAGAGAGCCTATCCGCGCCAGGCAGAACGGGCACGGCGGTGAAAGTGTGCTAAGACACTCCCCGAGGACTCGGATTCGGAGCTTGACTCCGCTGAGGAGGTCGTATCACCTGAGGATTCCTCTGATTTCAATGAGGATTTGGAGGAGGAACCTTTTGATTCCTTGGAACCAGGTTCCCCCAAACAAGAGGACCCTAGGGTCTCTCACCCTTCATCCTCACCAGGGATTCTTGATCCTCAGGGTGATTGCCTTTTTGACCCGGAGAGTCTTCACCACCCTCGCTCTTCAGAATGGGTACCATCTTCCCATATTGCCCAATATCTCGAAAAATGGGTGAGGCGCCCTTTATCTAAATCAGCGAGAAATAAATTACGGGCAGAATGCCCACGCCCCATTGTCCCTAATAAAGTTTGTGAAACCCCTTCCGTGGACCCAAAAATGGTCCAATATTTGGCCAAATCTGGCTGGAACCCTAGGAAGGGTTTAGAGTCTGCCCTTAAATCATGCCAAGATAAACACTTGGATGTGTTTGGCCCATTAACTAAACTATTCGAATTGGCTTCCCATGCCAAAGAGAAAGGGGAATCTGTTGACCCAGACACCCTCTTGGGGTGGATCCAACGGGCTATTTGCATTGCGGGGAATGTGAATACGTCTTTCTGCATTGAGAGACGTAAGGCCATCCTGTTAAAAGTGGAGCCTAAATTGGCCAATCTCGCTTTGTCAGAGGCAGGAAAAGATGCACAAGGCCTCCTGTTTGGAGATTCTTTCATCAAAGAACTGGGACAATTTGTTGGGGCTTTCACTGCGCTAGACAAAGCCCAGTCATCAATGAAAAAAGTATTTGACCCTCGGGTTTCCTCCAGGGCCGGCAGATTCAGGGGCCGTCTGGCCGGCCGTAATGCATTCAGTTCTTCCAGAACTTCCAGAGGCGCCTTCACACAACTCCCTCCTCGTCGGGAGTTCAAACAACCCTCACCGTTCTTCCCTTCCCGAGCCAGACCGTGGCGATCCAGGGGTTCCGGAAGAGGTCATCGACGTCCCTATGGTGAGTACACGACTAACCATCCCTTTTTTCCCTCTTCAGGTGGGCGGTCGTCTCCGTCATTTTTTCCAATCTTGGAAAGACCTTACGGCAGATACGTGGGTTCTAAATTGCGTCCAAGGTTACACGATAGAACTGACCTCTTACCCGCATCAGCGGATACTTCCCTCTCCTATTGTGTTTTCCCAGCAGGACCAACTGCTCGTAGACGCCGAATTGACCTCTCTGAGGAACAAGGGCGCTATAGAGGTGGCTTCCGACGAAAGTCCAGGTTATGTCAGCAACATATTTCTAGTCCAAAAGAAGGGCGGCGGGTTCCGTCCGGTAATCAATTTAAGATCATTGAACCTGTTGGTTCGTTACAGGCATTTCAAGATGGAGGGGATTCATCTCCTTCGCGATTTGTTATTACAGAACGATTGGATGGTGAAATTGGATCTGCAGGATGCCTACCTCACGGTCCCCATGGCGGAGCGGTCGAGAGATCTCCTTCAATTTTACTGGAAAGCGCGGAAATGGCGCTTTACATGTCTTCCGTTTGGGCTCTCGTCGGCTCCTTGGTGTTTCACCAAGTTGCTTCGTCCTGTGGTATCGTGGCTTCGCACGCAAGGGGTGAGACTCATCATTTATTTGGACGACATCCTGATCATGGCTCAGGATCGTCATACTCTACTATCTCATCTCCACTTGTCAATTTCCTTCCTTTCGGAACTAGGTTTCCTCATCAACGAGGAGAAATCCTGTATGACACCTTCCCACAGGATGGAGTTTCTGGGATTCATGGTGGACGCAGATCTAGAAATGCTCAGTCTCCCGACTTCCAAGATTCGGTCTATTCGCAAGGAACTGACTCGTGCTCTTCGGCGCCCGGCCATCTCGCTTCGTTTCCTGGCCAGGATTGTGGGTTTGCTCACATCTTCGATCCAAGCGATCTTTCCGGCTCCGCTCCACTATCGGGCTCTCCAACGTTTGAAAATCGCTCATCTTCGCGAAGGAGCCTCCTATGCGGACCTGGTTTCTCTGGACGCGGATTCGAAGGTCGAGTTGCGATGGTGGATACGGAATCTGGAAGCGTGGAATGGCAAGGCCATTGTCGGGCCTCGTCCGGATTTCACCATCGATTCGGATGCCAGCCTTCACGGTTGGGGTGCTCATTGCGAAGGTCTCACTACGGGAGGCAGGTGGTCTCCGGAAGAAGCCGGTCTTCATATCAACTCTCTGGAGTTACTGGCCGGGTCCTTCGCAGTCCGCAGTTTCTCCAAGGATCATGCCAACGTCTGCATCAGACTTCGGATGGACAATGTTTCGGCAGTGCGGTACGTCAATCATTTCGGCGGAACCCACTCCAAGTCCTTGGCAGATCTGGCTCGACACTTCTGGGACTTCTGCCTCAGCAGGAACATTGTGGTCCAAGCGGAGTACCTACCTGGTTTGCACAACTCGGTGGCCGATTGGTTTTCTCGGTATCTACGGGACTCCAGCGATTGGAGATTGGATCCAGAGGTGTTCCGTTCTATCGCTTCGATCTGGGGTCCTTTTTCTACGGACCTGTTCGCGTCCAGACTCAACACGCAGCTTCCACGTTATTTCAGCTGGAGACCCGATCCAGAAGCGTTGGCGGTGGATGCGTTCGCACAGGATTGGACCGGGGGCACCCAATATGCGTTTCCCCCGTTTTCCATGATACCACGTACCTTACTGCAGATTCGACGCCAGGGTGTTCGTCTGGTACTCATCACCCCGCTTTGGAGGTCTCAGCCATGGTTTCCTCCACTGTTGGAGTTGTCGGTCGATCCTCCCAGGTTGTTACCCCACTCACCTCTTCTTCTGCTGAGTCCGGAGGGTCATTCTCATCCTTTGATTCTGGACGGGTCGCTACGCCTGGTGGCGTGGCTGCTTTCCGGGGACCTTGGTCATTCCACGGTCTTTCGGACACGACTTCGCGACTCTTGGCAGAGTCATGGGCCCCAGGAACCAGGAAGGCGTATGGATCAGCTTGGCGAGTTTGGTCTGGTTGGTGCTTGGCTAGGGACTTGGATCCCTCTTCTGCACCTCTGAATGCGGTTCTGCAGTTTCTTTCGTCTCTCTTTGATGAAGGCAGGGCTTACCGTACCATCAACGTCTACCGGTCGGCGATTTCAGCGTCTCATGATGGCTTCAATGGTAGTCCGGTGGGACAACATCCGCTGGTTTGTCGATTGATGAAGGGCGCCAGGCTTAGCAGACCTCCCCGCCCTCGGTATTCGACTACGTGGGATGTTTCTTGTGTCCTTTCCTTTTTAGCTTCTTGGCCGCGGAATGAGGACCTTTCTCTGAAGGATTTGTCGGCCAAATTACTTACCCTGCTATGTCTAATTTCCTGTAAGAGGGTAGCGGATGTTCGTGCCTTGGATATTGACAGTCGCTCTTTTGACCCTTCGGGGGTTACTTTTAATATTTCCAGGCGTACTAAGACCTCTATCAAGTCTGTTTCGTACCCGGCGTTTCCATCTACTCCTTCATTGTGTCCTGTTGCCTGTCTTAAGGAATATGAACTTCGCACAGCTCCATTGCGTTCGGGCTCTTCTCCCAACCTTTTTATTTCCTTCAAGGCTCCTTTCGCTCCAGTTTCCTCTACGACCTTGGCCCGATGGTTGAAGAGAGTCCTGGGTCTGGCTGGAGTGGACACCTCTGTGTTTGGGGCTCATTCCTCTAGAGGTGCGGTGGCCACGAAAATCATCAGTCTTGGTGGCCGCTTAGAGGATTTAATGAAGGCAGCGGACTGGTCCAGGCCGTCTACTTTTAAGGAGTTTTATTTTCGGCCTTCGCCGCACATGTTTGCTCCTATTGTTGCTCAGCTTTGAACTTGCAATAGGAGCCTCCGTGTCTTGTTATAAAATTGCATGATTTTACTATTACCATGACGTAAAGTCATGATTTTATTAAAGACACGGAGGCGAGTATTGCTTCCCCCCCTTTTTCCGCTACGTGGGACTCGCTCCCGCCCGATTGTTATGGTTTGTATGCTGGTAAGGTTATTTATGCCTTCTTTATTGCTTATTTATTGCTGATTTTATCTCGTTTTATTCGAGGTTGTCTGGTCATGTATTTCCTTTGTTCTTCTTCGACTATGGTTTCTGCCATTTATGTGTTATTGGATGTCCTGCTATCCATTTATGGTCACTGGAATTAACCTGTAGATTCTTGTTTTTTCTTATGTCCCTACAGCTTGACCTACTTGTGAGAGTTCTTCGTTCCCACTTTGTTCTACGGATGTCCCGGTTTTTAGTCTTCTCTTACGGCAGATGTTTCGTGTTGTAGTTCTGACCCAGTTCGCCTATCAAAGAAAGAGGAGGATTTCCGGGAGGAGACCTGTGTTATACTGTATACTGTGTGATGATTGGCTGTTGGGGCCATGTACTGTTCTTATTTTTTCTGTTAAATTTTCTTGCTGCTATTTGTTCCAGTAAAGAAAGAGTTAAGCAATACTCGCCTCCGTGTCTTTAATAAAATCATGACTTTACGTCATGGTAATAGTAAAATCATGCAATTTTGTGGCCATGTAATAGATTGCCATGGTATCCATAATGCTGACGACAAAGTTAACGCCTTGCAAGAAGCTCCTCTACCACGGGGGCGGTCGCACAGATGACAGGGGCGGTCCCACTGACAGCAGTGGCAACACCCCCTTTTAAAGGGAAAATAGGCGGGGTGTGTCAAGACCCTGCTCCCGCAACCCGGAGGATTCTGGTCTTGACCTGGAGAACCCAGAGAGTTTACAGGTATGATCATAATATAATGAATGTGGGTGTGATTTTGGTAGGGGCCAAAATTTCACCCTTGGACCCAGGCAGCACTGCAAACACAGTGTCTTGGGCTGGGGCTGTGTGTGTAAATCATATAATTCCCAGAAGTATTCATTTTTTAGGTGAAAAAGGGTTCCTTCAAAATACGCATTTTCCATTAAACTGTTGTTTTCCCTGTTCACAGATTACATTTTACATCCCCTCTTGAACACTTCATCCACCACCGCTGTATTACGGGGTGGGTGGGGGCTAGACTGCGTTTCAAGCCTCGATCTCGATGCAGCCGAGACATGTGGTACAACTGAGTCTCTGGGTGACGCTGAACTCGAGGTTCGGTCTATAGCCACAAAATGTTTTGTTTTAAAGCGACTGGTACTTTTCATCTCGCTGTTGTTGGACTGAAGAGTTTGCCGTCTGTAGCCGTTCATCAAATGCTGCGTTTCCGTCTACAACGCCCATCAGCTAATAACGTCTTTGTTTTCGCTAGACAAACGGGCACTGGGGCTCGCAGGGACAGTAAAAATAATCGCAAGCGGGACGGAGAAGAGATGTTTGAGTTTGTTGAATTCGCTATTAAGGAAGAAGGTGTTCGTGGTTACGAGCGCCAGCTCCAGGAGGAATATGAGCGACGTGCTAAGGAGAAGCAGGAGCCTGAAGGAGTTGGTGGTTTGGTGCGAAGGACATTGCAACAACAGGTGGCATATTCTGTACCTTTACTTATGGGGATCTGTGACCAAGGTTAAAACTTTTAATCTACATTAATACATAACTGTGAAAGGATTTAGTTTGAAAACACTTATATTAGAAAATAGCTGCTATAATCCTTTAAGTACCAGAATGCGTTGAAGAAATAAGACACAGATACCTATTCTATATCGAACTCGGTGCTGACGCTAGGTGGACAACACACTTCCTCTTAAGTGACATCCGAGGAAGGCTTGAAGGACACGACTGTTTTCCCCAGAATGTGGCGATCTGTTTTTTTTTGCTTTTGTTTTAGTAAACCAGCCTAGTGTTCTGATTTTTTTTCTTTTGTAACTGATTTTATGCTAACGATCGCATTAGGCTTAAATCTTGCTTACAAGGGCACCTGAGGCCAAACCTATTATGTAGCGCACCAATATTGCTGTTTGGCCGCAATCTGCATTAGCTCCATCAGCTGTCTTGCAATGTTAACATATACATGAGATTTTCCTTAAGGCCTTAATATACAAAGAAACACAACCCATCTGACAGTGATTGCAGCCGATCTCAGTAAATACTTCTCTGTCAATACATTTTTTTTTCAGTAAAATAAAGTAAAATCTGAATCAAGTGATTCTTCAGGGCCAGGCTGGGAATAAAAAAACAGCCCTGGCAATAATTGAATACTAGCCCCCTATTTAATGATACCGTTATTGTGCACATGATACCTATGTGGGGTCCTGCTTGAATATTGTTTTTGTTCAGAATAGGGGCAAACCATGCATTTTCAAAGTACGGTATATCTGGGGGGGCGTGGCTTGGACAGTGATGGACTAAGTCGCATGGTAGAGGGGCTCCTCCAACATTCTTGTACAACTGCGGATTATACTTGGTTTTCAACGATCTACCTGTGAATTTTTATACTCCACGCCTCGGCAATGTCTACCGGTAAGACTAAATCGTCTTCCCGTAATATTCCTACCTTTTTCGAATCCAAATCGAAGAGAAAGATGCCTTCCCGCGTTTTGCAGGCCATACAAGATGGCGATGAAGATTCTGAGGCCTCGCAAGGTCCTGATACCGGCTTTACCTCTCGTTCTCCATCTCTGTCAATCGATGATCCTGATAATCAAAACATCACCATTACCGCTATGAAATCTTTGCTGGATGACATGCGGCTGAAATTTAAGCAGGATATGGCGGATGCGCTCTCTGCTATTCAGAAAGACCTCCATGAGCTTGGTGGCCGCACGACCCATCTTGAGGAAAAAATGGAGGAATTTTCTACGGCGCACAACACTGTAGTGGACTCCTGCAACTCCCTACAAGCTGAAGTGGACTCTCTTCGTGTGAAACTAAGCGACTTGGAAGACCGATCTCGCCGCAATAACTTGCGTATCCGTGGCATTTCTGAGGATGTCGCTTCGGAGGAATTACTTACCTTCGTAACCACGATGATTCGGTCCATATTGGAACTCCCATTGACGGAGGAGATCAAGATCGATCGTATACACAGGCTCCCTCGCCCCAAGGGGCTTCAAGGTACTCCGCCGCGGGATGTTATCCTGCGCATTCACTTTTATGACCTCAAAGATAAATTCATGCTGAAGGTAAAGCAGAAGCATGATCTTCCTGACCGTTATCGCGACCTACAATTTTTTCAGGATCTCTCTCAATACACCTTACAGCAACGCAAGGCTTTCTCCAACATCACTGCCGTGCTGAGGGCGCATAAGATCCTTTACAGATGGGGTTTTCCCACACGCCTCCTTATCACCAGGAACGGCGTTACACATTCTCTCAGGACGCCTGCTGAAGGTCTTCAATTGCTTGCGGACTGGGACTTACCTGAATCTTTGGCATCGTCGGACCCTACACGCAGCCGTCTTCCTCCTCCTAGATCTCCCCCCAAGAGGCTTATTACAGAATGGGAGACCGTATCTTCGAAGCGTTCCCCTCTCCGCCCGTGATTTGCTTTACCTTGCCAAACTACACATTTCGGCTGAGGGGCTGGATCTACTTACCGGCACTACTCATTTCTTCCCATGAGGGTTTTTTTTTTTTTTACACAACGGGCTCTACTTTACACCCGGATCAGCCTTCACCCTTCGAGCACCGTTCTGTTGTTTGCGTCCCGGTGGACATGTGTCATCTTTCTCTACAAACTTTCTCGGATATTGACTGCTCATACTGTTCAGCTATGTCCTTAACGGATTTGGACTCATTTTATACCTCGGTGGTGAGCTCTGATGCCTTATGCTGTGATATCCCTTGTTTTACTCTGTACACATGTGTTTTGTATTCTTCCTCCTGCTGCGCCGCTATTGGTTTTTTTTTTTTTTTTTTTTTTTTTTTTTTTCCAGCGGTTCCTCTCTCGCTTATTTCTCCTGCTCCCCTCTCTCTCTATACCTTCCTCTTTTCTTACACAACCCCCTTTTTATTTATTTATTTATTTATTTCTTTTTTTCTTTTTTTTTTTTTTTTTTTTCTTTCCTTTTTCTCCTCTGTTTATATGTACATATGTGCGTATATCTCTACATGGGTGTATTGTGGTGCACATTTTTCCTGAATGCTGGTTTTTTCTGACCTCCTCTGACCTTGTCCATTGGGGAGGTGTATGCATGCTGTCCTGTCGCATGCCTGTTGGGATTTCCCATTTCTTTGCTCCTCACATAGTACACACTCTTACCTTTGCCGACTTGCATTCACACAGGTTCTGTCACGTTTTCTTTTCTTTTCCGTTTTCATTTATTACATGTTGGGGGACTCCCTGCTCTGTTTGGGACAATCCATACCTTGCTGTGGTATTTTTCTCCACAGTTTTGGTTCCCACCCCACTCGCCGGCCCTAGGCGACATGGGCCGAACACTTTTATGGTTTGGTTCTGAGTTTTGTTTCTGTTTTAATTTTTTTCTGGGAACAGTCTCTTTATTACTCGTTTATTATGCTGTATGTCATGTTTTGGCTCATACTCTGATGCTTCTGATTTCCGCATTTTGGGTAATATTATATGCACTACATGGTTTTTTTATGGATTGGGCACGACTTCCTTTGTGGTTAATTGCAGGATGTGTGGCCCTGGGGGTCTCTGTTGATTTTTCCTCTTTATGTCGGGTTTTGCCGTTTTCTGTTCGCGTTTATATTCCTTATACCGTTCCACTCATGATGCCTTCTTTTTTTTTTCCATATGGCGTCCCTTAATTTTTTGTCCCTGAATGTTAATGGCCTTAACACCCCGCATAAACGTAGAATGCTTTACTCTGAGGCCAAGAAAGCGCATGCTCATATATTGTGTGTGCAGGAAACCCATTTTAAACAATCCGACCCCAAAAATTTTTTTGTAAGGGACTTCCCTTGGCATTTTCACTCCATGGCAAAATCCTGTAAAGCGGGAGTTTCCATTTTTCTTTCTAAGCAATTATCTTTTCAACTTGTTAAGAAGACAGCAGACCCCCAGGGTAGATTTTTAATTCTTAATTGTGTTATTAACTCCGTTGACTACACTCTGGTATCTTTCTATGCACCTAACACGTCACAATCCCACTTCCTTAAAAAACTGTTGACCAAAGTTGACTCTCTTAAAAAGGGCAGCCTTATCCTTTGCGGTGATCTTAATGCTTTTCTTGACCCCCTATTAGACACCTCCTCGACCCTTACTGGTTCCTATGGTCGCCAGATGAAGACTCTTACTCGCAACCTCTCTGCTTCCTTGCACTCATTCCAACTCTATGATGCGTGGCGTCTTCACCATCCCTCTGAGAGGGATTACTCTTTTTTTTCTGCACCACATCAGTCATACAGTAGAATAGATTGTATTCTGGTAGATAAACTTACGTTACAAGCAATTCGGGACTGCTCTATTGGTGTTATTGATTGGTCGGACCATGCCCCTCTTCATTTGTCACTGCGCGTTGTTCACCCTTTCCAAGGTAAAGGCTCCTGGCGCCTGAATAATTCTTTACTCACGGATGACTCGGTCGCGTCACAAATTTCTTCCCACCTAGACCTGTTTTTTAGAGAAAATCAGGGTTCTGTTACCTCTGTTGAAACCTTATGGAACGCTCACAAGGCGGTGATTCGGGGTCGTTTTCTTAGTATAGCTTCCCACTTTAAGAAACTGAGAGCACAGGAGGATAACAAAGATGCTCTCCTCCTTCGCCTTTATGATCTGGAGACCCTCAACAAGCAGGCCCCTTCCTCTCAATATTCTGCTGAAATTGGGCGTATAAAACTTAAATTAGCTGAAATTCAATCTCGCCTTACGGCGCAGATGTTGTTGAAAATTCGCCAACGTTTTTATTCTAAAGGAAATAAGGCCGACACTATGCTGGCTAACAAACTTAGACATTTCTCAGCCCTGGCGCGTCCCTCCTCCCTCCGTTCGTCCAGAGGGTTACTTTTGCAAAATCCTGCTCATATTGCCAATGAGTTTGCTGACTATTATTCTTCTCTGTATAACCTTTCCAAAGATGCTTCTGTTCCCCAACCTACGCTTGACTCGATTAACGCGTACCTGAACTCCGTTTCTCTACCCTCTCTTACAGAGGATATGAGACTTAGTCTGGATGCGCCTATTGAGCTAGAGGAAATCCAGGTTGTTACGCGTCAATTAAAGAAACACTCTGCTCCCGGTCCAGATGGCCTGACCGGTTACTATTATAAACTCTTCTTCCCGATCCTAGGCCCTCATCTCCTTTCTCTTTTTCAATCTTTTATGACCAAGGGTTGTATTCCGTCTGAGAATCTTCATGCACATATTGTCACGCTTCCCAAACCAGGCAAAACCCCTGATAGATGTGCGAATTTCAGGCCCATTTCTTTGTTGAATAATGATGTTAAGATTTACGCTAAACTACTGGCCAATAGACTCTCCTTGATACTTCCTTCTCTCTTACATTCCGATCAGGTGGGTTTTGTTCGTCATAGGCAGGCAATAGACAATACTCGCAAGTTTATTAACCTTACTTGGGAGGCTTCCCGTCACAAAACCCCGTGTCTTTTTATCTCTTTCGATGCGGAAAAAGCCTTTGATAGGCTCCACTGGAGGTTTCTCTTGCTGGTCCTCGAGAAATTCGCTTTCTCGCCCTCCTTAATTCGGTCCATTATGGCCCTTTATTCTTCCCCTTCTGCCTCTGTCCAATTTTCTGGTTTTCTGTCCTCTCCGTTTCTGATCTCTAACGGGACGCGCCAGGGTTGTCCACTTTCCCCTTTGTTGTATGTCTTGGCTCTAGAGCCTTTAGCCCAACGCATTAGATCTGATCCCCTGATTCGCGGTTTCCCCGGTCCTGCGGGTGAATCCATCCTTGGGTTATTTGCGGACGACGTTTTAGCAGCTGTTACTCAACCTTCCATTTCTCTGCCGGCACTACTCGATCAATTCACTCAATATTCTGCGGTTTCATACCATAAGCTTAATATACACAAAACACAAGCAATGCCTTTTCATTTACCTGCCCACTTGTC
>VKOC01020006.1:0-77320 GCA_009364415.1 Spea multiplicata | reverse complement strand
CAATTTCAATTCATATCAGGGGGATCTGGACACAATTCTATGGCTAGTTGAATTTATTAGGTTTAGTTCCTAAATTACTTTGATCTTAATTGGCTGCTCAGAGGTTTGGTTTGACCTGCCTAGACAGTGATTTTACATTGAAGATGTCATTTGCTATGAGTAAGTTCAACGTTACGTTGGCTTAATGTGTATACAAGGCTGAGTAGTCAGCCCTTTTAAAAGGGGCATGTTAAGGTGGGTGCTGCTGATGCATGGCAGTCAGGCACCTAGTGACTGTGGCACCTAGTGAGGTTGTGTTATATCTGTTACATAACCCCATGGTGGTTGTACAGAAGCAGTGTGGCAGCTCACACACAGAGTGTGAGCTTCATAGAAGACGGGACATGCAGTGTGTGAGTGTATGATGTTAGTGTGAGTTATGTTAGTGTATGGTGTTAGAATGGGCGTGAAGGTATGCTGTAAGCATGTGTGTGCATGTTACGTATTATGGTGTTAGCGTGTGTGTTTGTGTGGTACTGTATGGCTGTAAAGTTTACTTGTGTTAGTGTATGTTGTTAGGATGGGTGTTAGTATATGGTGCCTGAGAGTGTATGGAGTTCATCTTACTGGTGGTGTTTGAGGGTGTGGGTTAGTGTATGGTGTAATGTGTGTCAGCATGTGTTACAGTGTATATGTATGTCAGTGTATGATGTTACTATGAGCCTGTGTTAGTATTTGGTGGGTGGATGTTGGCATGAGTGTCAGCATATCGTTAAAATGGGTGTATGATGTTAGCATGACTATGTGTGCAAGTATTTGGTGTCAGCATGTGTGGTAAAAAAGCTGCTCCTACCTTTGGCAACCTGTGTTAACCAAATACTGAAACTTAAATATTAATGTGACGGTAACATTTTCTTATCAGCCAACATAATTATACTTGTATGTGTATACGTTAGAAAGCTGATGCAGAAATCCATGAAAAGGGGTGGAAAGTGCCACCCCCCCCCAAAGAAAACTAAAAATGGAAAGTAACATTTACTCTACTTGCATGATATCATCAAACCAGTAATTAAAAGGCTATAAGACACAACAGGAAAGTCATTTGTTTTTCCTTTTGGAACTCCCCTTTAAGTATCATAATTATCCTAATCCTTTTTGTACTAAAATGTAAAATAAGGCTGGGCTGTAGATTTCACATTTTATGGAATTAATGATGTTCACAGGGAAATTCAACCTTCATCACCTTCAGGGAATGACGTCTATAATTAAGTGACATGTGTAACACCTACTGAAACTTTGTAATCCAGAAGCAAACTCAGCTCTGCTGAGCTCTATTAGAGAGGTCAGGAATGCCAGAACATAGAATAGAAAGACTAAGAACAGTGCTCACATAAGATGCCAGACGAGGGCCAGCCGCTGGACTAACAGTGGCTGCTGTTCAGAGCTTTTTGTAATGTAATACAATCTAAAAGAGGGCTAGACTAGCTTTGAATGAGCACACAACTCATAACTTTGAGTGAGTCTATCCTAAGGGGCATCTGAAAGTTTGCTCCACTGCGCCATTACAGACCATAAATTTAGCACATCAAACTAGTCCAGGATTAAAACTAGTCTTCAGACCACTCTAGAACTGAAACCATAGGCTATTTTCATCTGTATGAGACAACCAAAAACCCCAAGCAAATGTTCTAGCCTTTTTGGTCCTTGTCAGTGGGGTGCAGATGGTATCACTCTAGATACAGTGAACAAGAAGGCCGATGTTGGATTTCCTATTACTCCTACCCTAGAGAGTGTGAACCTTGCACGTGTTTATATAATAAGCACTCATCATAAGTTCTTAAACTTTCTCAATCACACGTGGAATATTAAGACATTATTGAAACCACTTAACAGAGCACTGGAAGCCATAAAAGGTTGGCAATTTAGAAGTAACTTGCAAATATTTATTTTAAGTTACTAATATCACGTTCCAGTGTAATTCCTTATCCAGGAAGCTCCGATACAATTTAAATTCCAAAATAATGTTTAAGAAGTTAATTACCTTAAACGTTAAATACTGAATTTAAATGTAAATTCAGTATATATTTCCAGAAACAGGATATCAAGCAGACCCAAATTCTAACTTCTTCTAATGTTCCACGATCCATCAATATAAATATTACCCAACACAGAAAAGGATAGAGCAGACCGTTAATCACCATGCTGTGGTCTCAACTTATGGGATACAATAGTGGTGTTTCACTGATGTGATTAATTGTGCATGTTTTAGTTGCAGCAGTTAATATATGCTCATTAAAACCAAAAATATACAACAGGACAAGGTGTCAGTTGCTGTATGTATGTGCTAGCTCCCAAGTGCCTAAGGCCAGAGCTCTTTAGATTTTTAAAGCAAAGTGGAGTGTAGAGCGTAGTCAACTCCCTGTTCTTAAGATGTAAGCATTCTACCTGAAAAATAGTACCCTTCTTGTGACTCTGATTATCAAGAAAAATGACTTGACAACAAATAGATTCAGGAATGTTTGTAGATAACCTTATGTAGGAATACAATAAAGTGATGAAGACCTTGGAAGTGAACTGAATTCTCAACAAAACCAACATCCTAACTAGGAGTGTATTCATATCACAACAAATGTGATTTAAAAAAATGCTAAAATAAGCAACACTGAGTTTGGCTTTTCCTCTGTAATTTTCACTTAAATACCATGTGACTGACTTTTTTTTTTAACATATTGTAAAGCCGGTGCTCAATTAACCAAATACTGCTTTTTTATTTATTTTTTACTCACTCAGATAAAAGGAAACAGCACAAAAGTATTTTGTGTAAGCGGTTTCAAGACACAAAGTTAGGAACACAAAATAAAATATGCACGTACACCGTTGTTAGGATCCATTGTTTGGACAGAATCAAGATTAAACATACATCCGGTGTGTATTTAAATATTATCTAATGCAAGTGTTTTCATTGTGTGCCAAACCAGAATATTGACAATAGCATTAAAATTGCTTCTGCTGTTACAGTAAAATGTTTAGCAAAACTCCCGTAAGGATGTACCTTTACATAATATATAATTGTATTATTCTACATTTATCTTCCGCCTGCAGTAACATGAAACTTCCTTCAATTCCTCTATCCATACCTGGGAACTTCCCAGCCTAGGCTACCCAGAGCTTTGCCACTTGGGGAGTGGCTTTGTGAAGGGCAGGGGTAGCTATAAGTGGTGGTGGGATGAGGAATACATGGACTGGGGCTTAGCTTCAGACATTGTCTAGAGGGCAAGGAATAGGAGGGGAAGTGGGTATGGCCAAGCACAACTCTTTTGCCTATAGAAGGGAGAAATGACCCAGAGGCTCGAGGTTCTAACAGAAAATAATTAAATAATATGATAAAAAACAAAAACAAAGATGTATCGCACAGTTACAAAAATTACTTTTAGGTGCTAAAAAATGTGGTTGTAAGTCTTGCATGTTCCTAGCAGTTTTCTTCTAGAGTATCTTCTAAAACCAAGTATTGCTTAATTATAATTAATATATAATTTTTATATAAAATAATTATCATAATATAATTGATATACTTATAATCATCTCAATTTGCCAACCAAGGGTTCAGCACTACACTGGAAACTTGGGTAATTTGGCATGGTTCAATGCATCCTGTTTTTGGCTCTGATGTCCCATACACCCAGGAGGTCTCACATGTGTTCACAAATACATCAGGCCCAATGCCTTGGGGTCATCATTGACTCAAACCTCTCCTTCATCCCCCACATTCAGTCCCTCACCAGATCCTGCCGCTTGCACCTAAAAAACATCTCTCGAATCCACCCATTCCTCACCCAAGAATTGACAAAACTCTGGTTCATTCACTTATCATTTCCTGTCTTGACTACTGCGTCACTCTTCTGGTCTTGACTCTCTCATCTGCAGTCTGTCCTAAATGCTGCTGCAAGGCTTATCTTCCTTGCACGTCGCTCCTCTTCTGCTTCCCCACTCTGTGAAATCCTCCACTGACTCCATATTACCTTTAGAATTAAATTTAAATAACATATAAGGCCCTCCATAACACTGCTTCTCCATACATTTCTGCCCTCATACACATATGCTCCCCTACTAGATCTTTATGTTCTTCCTATGAGCTTAGGCTCTCTTCCTCACTTATCACCTTTTATTAGTAGTATTATTATGTAGTACCGTATTATTAATAACTACAGGTAACTAAATTGGAGCAAGATCTAGGTTTTAGACCAACATGTCTGAAAACAAAAATATTTGTTTAACAGCTGAAGAATGAAGAGTAGTTTGTCTGTAATCTGTCTCTGGTCCAACATAATGCTGTAGACCCCAATGGACTGTCTGAAAGTGACCATTAAGGTCCTTCTAGGTCACACCTATGCCTACCATAAACAGACTTCCTTGTATTTAGAAAGCTTATTGAATGTTCCCATATTCTGTTAACACGACTAAACGCTGCATCCTTTTCAATGAGGGCTTAGGAATTTATTTCTTCTACATCAATAAAATGAAAACTGGAAGTCTCAATTCATTAAGCAATTAAGTTTCTTTATATTTATTTGGAAAGACCTTGAACAGAAAAAATATGAGATTTCTTTCATTTTGGAGAATGTCCCAAATGTGGTGTTTGCATATTTTGTATCTCTGTATGAAAAACATTATGTTAACTGGACTTTCCATATACGTAAATAAACATTCCGCTTTAGAGACGAATAACAATAATTAATAATAATATTTCTCTGCTCATAGTTACTTTTTAAATAGTTACATATTTACATTTTAAATTGGGTTTGAAAAAAGGGATGTAGAGTAAGTTCAGACTTTCCACAAGAGGCTGAAATTTATTATATTATTGTGTTTGCTTTACGTAAGGCGAAGATACCAGCTGGATGAGGCATTGGAAGTATATATCTATTTTAATCTACCTACTTTCCAAGATAAATTAAATACAATAATAAAGACAAACAATTACATACATGGTCCAGTCAAATGCTATTTGATTTGATGTCCCTTAACTCCATTCCAAACAAAAATTCTTAGTAAGAGGTCCTTGCAAACAAGAACCCCCAGTACCTACATTTACTGAATGATACTCTCTGAAAATGTGTCTTGAACCATTAACACCATAAAATCAAGAGGGTTCAAATGCCCTGAAAAATTCACAGGGATGAAAATACATCATACATGTGGGGCCCTATAAAAAGATCTTCCACATGCATCGTATTGGGGACTTGAAGTTCCAATCTATTTTCCCCCCTCTCCCATAATAGTCAGTCACCAGGGAAATAGTCAGGATGGAAGCACTCACAAATGGCTAAAGTGCAGCTGAGAAACCTACCCAGGTATGATCATAAACAACTTGATTGATATTTTAATGGATGACTATAATTATGTACTAATGAAATGTGTACTTTATTCATAAAATAAATGTATACAGTCAGATACTCCATTTCAGATCATTAACCATGACACATGCCATAAATGCACTCGCTGTCAAGTTTAACCAGCAATTTCAAGCTTATGTACCCTGGATACGCAGTGCAATAAACAGACATTTAGCCCAAGTCTGCAGGGTTACCACATGGACCCTTTGCTAAAATGGCCTGCAAATGAAACTAAGCAGCAGCTCACTTAATGCCAGCTGACATTCAAAGCTACTTTTCGAACAACAACGAAAATTTGAAATCTAAAAAACTGTCATTTGGGACATCTGTATGACTGCCTATCATGTATGTCTGCTTATGCGTCTCATTGCTAATAGTGTTGGCTGTTATTTTGATTTAGTAATAGAATATAAAAGAGTCAATATTTGTATTTTCACAGAATTCTAGCACTATATTAACCTGTTCATGATCTTTTAGATCATGACTATCATGTCATGAAAAAAAGATGCTGCAATGACCACTAGGACGTAATATTGTGTCCTCACTATCTTAAATCAACAGGGAGATCTCCCTGATGATGAGCAGGAGATCTGGCTGTCTCTTGGCAGTCTACTCTCCAGCTGGAGCCAACATTGATAATTTAGTGCAGAGTCTGTGTGTATTACCACATATATTGGCCACATCGGAGAGGGTCAAACCAGAAGAGTTTCTCCGTCTTGAAAAAAGTAAAAAACATAATAAAAATAGTTAGAATTTACCGGTAAGTAAAAAATAATCTTATAGTGCTAATGCCACCATGTCACCATCCCTGATACCATCCACTGTAATTACAACAGATATCTATGAGGGCTCCAAGAGGATATCTAGGCATGTTGCATGTTGAAATTGCAACACATTGGAGCCCTTATATTAGATGTTTAAATAAATAAAATCTTTGCTGCCCCCACAACCCAAAACATTACAAAAGATTAAAAGTCATGTCAAATGTACAGCGTGTATTAATCTTCAGCACCGCCCCTCTATGCCGCCATCCTTCTGAGTTTCGGGATAAGATGTCATAAAACGCTCCAACCTTTAAGGATGACTGAGTACAGTTCTAATCCATTTCATTTGGCCACTTAAGTAATGTTGCTACAGGGAGCCTAATTGCTCAATAGTGTATTTGATGCCTTATGTTATGTGACAAAGGGTCTGTTGCTCCCATGAACCTGCCAACCTAGGTCTAGGGAATGTATTGGGCCTTCCAAAACATAAAAATATGTGTGAGGTTTATTACTGGTAGTCAGGCACTTTTCATATTTAGTGGTAAATGGTAATGAATATTAAGTTACATTCATGAATATGGTTTCAAAAAACAACAATATATACTGGTGCGTGATAAAGACAGAAAAGGGAAATCATATTTGAACAAACAACAATTCTGTTTTTGGTGAGCAAAAAAGTGACAAAGCACTCCACTGTATAGAGCATAGCAAGCAAATATGGATATGTCTAAGACTAAAAATCTAAACTGCTGTCTGTGGATGGAAGGTCCATGGATTTCCAACCTTCCACCGCCCTACTCGTGTTCTTACCTGGTCTGACCAAAGTGTAGTGATCCAGGGGTACAGACATTGACATCATTACAGGAGTGAGGACATCGGTTTAACTAGTGGCTTATGTATTTCTACTGTTCTTACTAATGTGGCTGCAGTGTATCAGTGAATGCGCAGACAGGTGGAGTACCAAGAGAAGTGTGGTGCCCCCCCATCGCAGACGCAATGTTTGTATACAATAGACAGACACTAAAGATCTCATATGGTTATTGAAGTCTGGTGGAGTTGACTAATTTAATGCTTTATTATTTTACAAAAAAAAAACTTAAAGCACCACCCAAGCTGTTGCAATAGGGTTGGAATTATGACAATCTCCAGATTACCAGCAAGCGCAATAAACAACGTATTTCCTGGATGAGCACACCCTAAATGTTGTCTATCAATATCAAGCTCATATTACCCAATAGTTCGTTCAACGGGAAGCTTACCCTTTGTGTTGACATAAGAAGTACTGTTTTCTGTCAGCAAATGTTACCTAGATGCGGTTTTCTGGGTCCAGCACCATTCAATGGAGTATAGACTCCAAACTACAACACATTTTGTCTGACTCAATTGTCAGTAATGGCGCCAACTGTGATACTATAGGTATCTATAAACTACAGACTTAATGGGACAGTTTTACTATGACTTTGTAAGCCTCCATCTCTTTGAAGGCCCCTCTCTGTGCACTCTGATGGTTTGAACTATAAAAGCAGCAGGACATTGCTCCCATTGAAATATCCGATCTCCTTCAAGACAAATGTAGAACCAAATGCAAATATGGAGTACCTAGAGAGGTTAATGTATAGCTATTGTAGGGGACAGCACAAGCATGGGGCGGCAATGACAGTTTCACACAGGTTTCCAACGTAAAAGTGTGTTTATTTAGATGTTGTAGTCACAGAGCACCTTGTAAACAAAACAAACTCTCAGCCTGTCCGGCTCTAACTAAACATCAGGATACCTCTCTCGCAGCCTAAGGTCTGGCACAAAGCAAAGTAACCAGTTTTGCATGGGGTAAAGCTTCATACCTGGTGGGCTGCAGCGCTGGCTGTAGCTGCTCCTTCATTCAGTTTCTCCTCCTTCAAACCTAACAGCCCTCTCATTTAAGGCTTCCTCCCCAGTAATGAGCTTAGGAAGCCGCACCTGAGGGCTCCTGGGTTTGCTACCATGCCCGGCTGAGGAAACCAGGTGAGATATATATCCCATCAACCACTCTCCCATACACTTTACCACATATCCCCCCCCTCGACTCCAGACCAGAGGTCTGGACAGAGTCAGCGATCATACAGTACACCCTGGACAATGCATCCGCATTCCCATGTAATTTCCCCGGTCTATGCTCCACTGTAAATCTAAAATTTTGCAAGGAGAGAAACCATCTGGTCACTCGTGCATTTCTCTCCTTATTCTGTTTCATCCATGTCAGAGGAGCATGGTCAGTCACCAACACGAATTCCCGGCCCAGCAAATAATATCTCAGGGACTCCAACGCCCACTTTATGGCGAGACACTCCCTTTCCACTATGGCATAATTTTCCTCCGCTGGGGTCAGTTTCCTACTCAGGTACAGCACTGGGTGTTCTTCCCCATTAACCACTTGCGACAAAACTGCTCCCAAACCTGTAGCAGACGCGTCTGTCTGAACCAGAAATGGTTTCCTAAAATCTGGGGAAACGAGCACTGGCTGGTCACACAGGGCAGACTTCAGACTCTGAAAAGCCCTTTCTGCCTCGGGGTTCCACTTTACCATCACTGACTTACCACCCTTTGTTAAGTCTGTCAATGGTGTGGCCATTGAGGCAAAGTTGGGCACGAACCGACGGTAGTACCCGGTTATGCCAAGGAAAGCCCTCACTTGTTTCTTTGTTACTGGCCTAGGCCAGTTCTGTATCGCCTCAATCTTATTGATCTGGGGTTTAACCAGCCCCCTACCAATGATATAACCCAGGTATCTTGCTTCCTCCAGACCCACTGCACATTTTTCAGGGTTTATGGTTAGGCCTGCATCACTAATGGAGTCTAACACGCCCTGTACCTTACCGAGGTGACTTTTCCAGTCAGACGAAAAAATTACCACATCGTCCAGGTAAGCAGCGGCATAATCACGATGTGGTCTCAAAATCAGATCCATCAGCCTCTGAAAGGTAGCAGGGGCCCCATGTAACCCAAATGGCATCACAACATACTGGAACAGGCCCTCTGGAGTGGAAAAGGCAGTCTTCTCTTTAGCCTCCTCAGTTCACGGTATCTGCCAATAGCCCTTTGTAAGGTCAAGTGTTGTAATGTACCTTGCCTTCCCAAGCCTCTCAACCAGTTCATCCACTCGGGGCATGGGGTACGCATCAAACTTTGAGACCTCATTTAATCTCCTGAAGTCATTACAGAACCTCCACGTCCCGTTGGGCTTTGGGATTAGCACTATGGGGCTTGACCATTCACTAGTAGATACCTCAATAACACCTAATTCAAGCATGCGCCTGACCTCCGAGGATACCGCCTCTCTACGTGCTTCTGGTATCCTGTATGGCTTCAGGTTCACTTTACTGTGAGGCTCAGTTTTAATATGGTGTTTTATGAGGTGGGTACGGCCAGGTAGGTCCGAAAACTTGCGTCTGTTTTCCTGCAGGAACTCCCTCACCTCCTGCTTCTGGGGCACTGACAGTGCCTCTCCTATTGTTACTGGGGGAACTGGTTGCCCCACTTCTTTGACCCCTGCCTGGGTCGCCCCCAAAGACTCCCGCTCTTTCCACGGCTTGATCAGGTTTACGTGGTAAACCTGGAAGGGTTTTCTCCTGCCCGGTTGATGGACCTTGTAGTTCACCTCACTCATCTTCTCTACAACCTCATAGGGACCCTGCCACTTGGCTAAAAACTTACTTTCGACGGTGGGCACTAAAACCAGGACCCTGTCCCCAGGATTAAAGGCCCTCAACCTGGCAGATCTGTTATAAATTCTGCTCTGGGCCTCCTGCGCTCTTTGCAGATGCGTTTTAACTATAGGCATCACCGTCGCTATGCGCTCCTGCATCTGAGCCACATGTTCAATAACACTCCTATATGGGGTGGCCTCGGTCTCCCAAGTTTCTTTGGCAATATCTAACAAACCCCGTGGATGTCGGCCATAGACTAACTCAAAGGGGGAAAACCCTGTAGACGCTTGGGGCACCTCCCGGATAGAGAACATGAGGTAGGGTAATAGACAGTCCCAATCCCGACCATCCCTTTCTACCACCTTTTTTAGCATATGCTTTAGGGTTTTGTTAAACCTCTCCACTAACCCGTCTGTTTGAGGGTGGTACACTGAGGTACGGAGGTGAGTGATTTTAAACAACTTACACAGGTCTTTCATGACCCGTGACATAAAGGGCGTACCCTGGTCAGTAAGAATTTCTTTAGGGATCCCCGTGCGAGAGAACATGTAAAACAACTCCCTAGCAATATTTTTGGAGGCCATGTTTCTTAAGGGTACCGCCTCTGGGTACCGGGTAGCATAATCCAATACAACCAAAATGTATTGGTGTCCCCTAGCAGATTTGACAATAGGCCCTACCAAATCCATGGCAACTCTCTCAAATGGTACTTCAATGATGGGAAGTGGCACCAAGGGGCTACGGAAGTGTGGTGTTGGGGCACTTTTCTGGCATGTGGGGCATGACTCACAATACCTTTTTACTTCTTCATACACCCCAGGCCAATAAAACCTTTGGAGGACCCTCTCTTGTGTTTTATTAGTCCCCAAGTGCCCCCCAAACACATGGTTATGGGCTATGTCCAGCACCAGGTGTCGGTATGGTTTTGGCACCAGAAGCTGTTCCACAATTTCCTTGTTACCTTTGGTAACCCGGTACACTAGATCCCCATTCATGGCAAAATGCGGAAATCTCTGGTCAGCTTCGGGTTCCTGTGGTACCCCATTTACTACCGTGACATTTGCCCGTGCAGTTCCCAGAGTGGGGTCTCTCACTTGCTCGGTCCCGAAGTTACCCCGAGACATTTCTAAATCTAAGACCTGTTGGCCGGGTAGGGAAGTTTCTTCTTCTTCCTCCCCAGCTAACACCTGCAAGGGGAAAGAATCTTCACTATACATTTCAGGTGGGCCTACATCCTTTTCATCATGCCCCTTACTGGTATCATTGTTCCCAATGGCCGTCTCACCTGACCCATTATTTACAGGGAAGGGTACAGACTCTGCCGGAGTTTGTTCCCCAGCTGCAGAAACGTTCCCCCTTCTCCACAACTCCCAGAACAATGGGAAATCGCGGCCTAATATAACCGCATGCATAAGTCTTTTTACAACTCCGACTTCGTAGGTCACAGTTCCAGATGGGGTCACCAACTTAATGGGGGCCACAGGGTAAGCTACAATATCCCCGTGGATGCATAGCACTCTTATGTGCTTGTTCGGCACGTAGTCCATAGTCACAAGGCCGGCCCGAACCAAAGTCACCAGGCTACCCGAGTCCAAAAGTGCCTTCACGGAGCAGTCACTTATCTTCACCATACAAAAATGCGGCTCAGTCTCTGATTCTGGAATGGCTGCACAAACAGGTTCTGCAAACAGGGACTGACGCCGACTAGCGTCACACACCATGGGCTCTGAGTTAAGAGGGCAATAGGCGGCTATGTGTCCCCACTCATGGCACCTCCAGCACTGGGGGGTCCCTGGCCTCCTTAGTAGGGAGCCCTTTCTAGGATTGTGGGGTCCCAGGGGTTCAGGATCAGTCTTTTGCCCTTGCCCAAACTCTAGAGCCCTGCTCTCTCTCACATTTTTCCATACACCTCCAGCTGGAACTCTCTTACCCAAAGATGTCGCGGGTCTGACAGTCTTGGAAGGTGTTGGTGCCGCAGGGACCTCACGGAGGAAGTCCTCGGTTGCTATGAACCTTTCCACCATGTTGACAAGCTGCTCAGCAGTTCTGGGGTCTCCATGCCCAACCCACCGTTGTAGCTCCGCCGGGAGGGCGCGGAGGTAGTGGTCCACTACCACCTTTTCCACAATCTGGGCTGGTGTAGTGGATTCTGGTTCCAGCCACTTGCGTACAAGATGAATAAGATCATACATCTGGGACCTGGCAGGCTTGTCCATGGTGTATTTCCAACAGTGGACTCTCTTGGCCCGAACAGCGGGCGTAACACCCAGGCGAGCAAGGATCTCCATTTTTAGTTTTGTAAAGTCCCGGACATCCTGCTCCCCGAGGTCATAGTAGGCCTTTTGCGGTTCACCAGTCAGAAAGGGTGCAATCACTTCTGCCCACTCTGCAACTGGCAGTCTCTCTCTCTCCGCCACTCTCTCAAATACGGTGAGGTAGGCCTCAACGTCGTCGTCGGGTGTCATTTTTTGTAAGCCCCGCTGAACGGCCCTCCTCACGTTAACAGTCTCAAGGGGGCTTGCCTCCACTTGTTGGGGCTGAGCCACAACAGTCTCTCTGAGCGCAGCAATCTGCTCCATTAACAGGCGATTTGTTTCCTGTTGTTGGGCCATAGTCTGCTGTTGCGCATGTTGCTGGGCTTGAAAAGCCTCTGCATGAAACTTCCGTTGCTGTTCCAAGGCCTGCTCATGTCTCAGGTTAGCCTGTATCAGCTGCTTTATCACTTCCTCCATTGTGCCGGATGGGCCTTACAGTGCTGCAGCCTTCACTCAGGACATATGCTTCCGGCCCTTTAAATGTCCACAAAATTCAGATGCTGTGTCTTGTCCTGCCGTTGCTCCTAGCACAACTGTACCCGCATTCTCCACCAATTGTAGGGGACAGCTCAAGCATGGGGCGGCAATGACAGTTTCACACAGGTTTCAAACGTAAAAGCGTGTTTATTTAGATGTTGTAGTCACAGAGCACCTTGTAAACAAAACAAACTCTCAGCCTGTCCGGCTCTAACTAAACATCAGGATACCTCTCTCGCAGCCTAAGGTCTGGCACAAAGCAAAGTAACCAGTTTTGCATGGGGTAAAGCTTCATACCTGGTGGGCTGCAGCGCTGGCTGTAGCTGCTCCTTCATTCAGCTTCTCCTCCCCCCTTCAAACCTAACAGCCCTCTCATTTAAGGCTTCCTCCCCAGTAATGAGCTTAGGAAGCCGCACCTGAGGGCTCCTGGGTTTGCTACCATGCCGGCTGAGGAAACCAGGTGAGATATATATCCCATCAACCACTCTCCCATACACTTTACCACAATATATATATATATACATATACATTGTTGTGTTCCCTTATCCAAGTTTAACTCCACAGGGTATCTAATTTGGATGGTGACTGGTTTTATTAAAGTTACTATCACATGGAAATGCCTGCATTATATACTTTTACAACTTTGTTACCAAGCTAGAAGGTGATTTATTTTAAAGATATGGATTTTCTAAAAGCCTCCTTGTAATCCACAAGACACCTCAAAGCAATTAATATTTTCCATGCTAATGTTAAATTGTCCATCTGAACCCTTCGGATAGACAGTGTCTGGAAAATATAAATATTACTTTAAAGAAATCACATTATGGGAGCAGCCCTAAGACAACGAGCTAATGTAGATATATGTATTCAGTAGTTATTTTCTAAGAACCTCAGGGGATTAATTACATTACATAGCCTGTCTGAAGGTTTTATTAATGTGAAGGGATTATCTTATTCTGAGAACAATTCTGTGTCCACTTTTTATTATTTATCCAAAATATGCTAATATCTAATCCACCAGGTTGGCCAATTATTCCAGGAATTGCATCTGTCAATGGGTGTATAAACTCTTAAAATGGTAAGTGTTAAAGCTAAAAGGTTATTTAGAAGACATGAAACAGCTTCTGAATTGAATAAGGTCCATAAGGTTTACTCCTTATAGTTATTGATTCCCCACCAACAAGGTATCCAAGCTCCTTGACTAAGAGTTCTTCAATTATTCCCTACTTTTCTACCTAGATATGAGATATTGGATGATGAGGAAGTTTGCTACATCTTTAGAGATAGTAATCTATGTTACTATACTACTGGAAATACCTTGTTATCGGCATCTAGTTGCTATTCAAAACACATGTTCAATGTGGAATCCATGGGTGAATTTATAACTTGATTTGTGTAGCCTTTGGAACACATACACAAAAATCATAGTAAGCCATGCAAATGTTGATAGTTTGTACCCACAGTAACTACAAAAGTATATTTCATAAACACTTTCTTAAATGGTTACATCAAAAGGGTACTGTATATTACAATATGTTGTAAGTGTGATATTCAATGTGCTGGGCAAACCTAGAATCCCTTGGAAGAAAGAATAGATTGTAATATCTCAAAAACAGGACCCTTGTCTTCTGTACAACAAAATCTTAATGTGTGTGAGCTATTGCCCCAAAAATCTATTAACCATTGGTTTTAGTATCCTAGTGTTGATGTTTCAAAATGTCTTAAAATAGAATTTGCATGTTATTGCTATTTAAAAATTTACATTTTCCCGGTATTAATAGTATTCCGATATGCTGCAATGCACATTTTGTTAATATTTGATATTTATCCTTGACATCATTTTATACATTATTTGCATCACTTGTGTTGTATGGTTTCTCTGTTGCGTAGTTGCCTTTTGTAATATTGGTATTTCTTTCAATATATTTATTAATAAACTATTTATATGAAAATATAATATTAATCATCTTTTCCCCACTATTTTTGTAATGTTGATTTTATCTTGGGCACTATTGGTGAGATGAATAATGCCCCACTTCATTTTGATATTATGGTAGTAGGATTCTATTAGAATGTTTCCTTCCACAGTTGGTAAGTGATTTGAATTATTCATTTCACTCCGTGTCAGGCAAGCTGGACCTATGATTTAAGCATATAATCCCACAAAATGTTGTAAGGCAGCGACTTTCTTTTCCCCTGCTCTGTTATTACACTCTCAATAAAATATTTAAGGGACTTATGAAACGAGTCTGTGTCTTTGCTTCAGAGAAGGAATTGAGTGAAAGTTCATTTGCTTGTTATACACTTGTTAGCGGCTTTTTATTTTATGTGAAGACCAAATGCTTGACTATTCCTTATCATTTGTTTATGCCTACTTGTATAATACATGTGTACGTTACAGATTACATTATATGCAAGACATGGAAAGGAAAAATAAGAAATATATTACAATAGGATATTTATAATAATATTGATATATGTTAATATTCTTGTATATTATTATTCTTACTCTAGACTTTCAAACTAAAGACAGCTTTTTATGAAAGTGCAGATTTGCACATTTACTGTCAATGAAGCCTCTTTTGCATATAAATGTCATTTTATTCTTCTGGCTCATAATCACAACTGTCATGCTTTAACTTTTAATTAATCTAGATGGCACATCTCCAAGGCCCTACCTAGTATATTACAATAAATTCTGTGGCAATCTTTCACGTGTCCCAGTAACATTAAGAAAACACCCAACATACTAACATAACGATTGACATTATTAAGCAAAGGGATGACTTATATGTACAATGGCAATGTGGATGTCACATTACAGAGAGCGCCAATCTTTGGCCTCTATTAATATATGCTCTTGAAATCAGAAGGAGGTCTGCGTGCTGTTTGCGAACTTCCACAAACTTAATGTCTTTTCAATTTTTGTCTTTAGGTGCCCCAGAGAGCTGCAACTTAAAGTGTGGAGAAAGGCTGCAAAGTTGCTCCTGCCAGGCATCTTGTGAAGCCCTAGGGACCTGCTGCACCGATTACCATAAATCATGCCTCCAAATCGCCCCTTACTCAGGAACATTAATGGGAGGAAAAGACTTTATCATTCAGAATCTGACCTTTCATTCAAGTGTTAATATAACATGCAGGTGAGGTGTATCCATCTGGATTTGGACCATGAGTACTGCTTCACAGATGAAAATATATTATCATTATGTTTATCTGATGTTGGACTTGACATAAAAATAAATTACACAGGCAGTCCACACTCATGTATGGCAAGTGCCTCATCTGCTTTTTCGTGATATCCGTCTCCTTTTATATAAGTGGTATAAAAAAATGGCTGCTGTTCTTAACCCAATGGTAAAAGATTTAACAATATTAAACAACATATAATCTTTGCAAGCTAGGATGGTACTTTTTATAGAAAAGTAAAAACCCAACTTTGCAATGTTACTTTATTTTTTGGCACCGCAATGCTCTGAATTGCTGAATGGTTACTATTGTGTTACATTCTACATTCTTAACTGGGCGCCATCTCTCGGCAGACACGAAATGATGACGCTTCGAGTTTGTCGCTGACATAAATTGGAAATGAGGTGCAGTTTGCATAGTGGACTGTAGATGGTGGCAAATATTTAGTAACACGCATGATAATAAATTTAGACACTGATATTAATATGCTATTATGGACACACAGCCTTGGTTCCTGCCTGCAGCAGCATTACATGGCACGCTGGGTTCGAGTGGCAGAGATCATTTTCCAATGCATGGCTCACCCATGTTAAAGTAGAGAAACATATTTTTTCTGATTTGTTATGTTCCAACATCATGAACGGTACAATTATTTTTATTTCTACATCAAAGACCCAGAAAGCAGAAAAATAAATGGTATCAACTTGTGAAATGCCCTGCTCTGTCCTTAGTCTGCATACGCTTTAGATGATGATACTTGAAAGAGCAAATTGTAGGTAATTGTTAGAATTACCCTCCTTTCACATCAAATTTGGTATGGAAAAAGTAACCATTAACTAGTAGAAATATTTTTTTTTTCTGTCCACAGATTCAATAATGAAATAAATACTCAAGGCTATGTAGATGGATCTGGAAGAGCTCACTGCATTTCCCCACTGTTGTATGAAACTGGTCGCATCCCTTTTACACTGTCTGTCAATGGAGAGAGCACAGTATTGCCATCAGGAACATGGTTAGCAGGTCAGTTAACTATAAGAAATTACACATTGCATGCCTATGGATGTGAAATGTACATTATATAGCCAGTTAACACAAGCATAGCTCCCATCAAAGGGACCAAAGAGGGGCACATGTGATTGGGGCAGATACAATGAAGGGCTTAATCAAGACTTTTGTGAATTTGTGACCCACTATTGATCACTTGATTTAATAGTAAGAAGAAGAAGATATATTTAATTTACACAATTTAATTTACAAAAACTATTTTCTGCTGCTTTTATACACATTTAAGACTGTAGAACATCATGATATACTCGTACTCGGGTAACAAAAGTAGGACTGTCACGCTTTTTCCCAAATGTTACCCCTAAAAGCAACTATCCCATACCAAATTTCAAAATTATGTCCATAAGTACCCATCGGTTCCATCAGGATGACTTCAAGGTTACCACAAGTTAAAAATGACATTGTAGACTAAGGAAGCTGATTCACAATACATAGTTTGATCACTGTTATTACCTAATATTATAACCATCAATATTTTAAACAATTCATTTTACAGCATATACACCTTTTTTTGCAGAAATAATGCCAAGTTTATTTGAGGTAAATGTGCATCTTTGAGGTACCTCAGTGCCATCTTAACAATAGTGACGCTTTGGGCAAACCTGCCTTAGTGGCCCCCTCTCTTAGTGGGTGCCCAGCCAAGTTCTAATTATATCCGGTCAAATTAAGCTAGAGGTCAAATCCCAGTGCTCTTCAATATCAGGTGGTCCACAAAGGAGACATCGCTAGTGAAGATATGTCCTCAAAAAGCTTGTATGTTACATGTATGTGGGTAGTGTGTACCGTGCATCACAAACCAACTACCACCTAAACCCCACCAATTAACGACACAGAGACAGAAGTTGGATAAAACAGGCCACAGCATATTTTATTAAGAATAACCACAAACACTGTGTTGGCCTAAACACCATAACCAATAAACATAAATACACAATAAACCACACAATAAATAGTAAATACAAATATACATAACACATAATACATTCAAACATAGCCAACACAGGAACTGAATTAACCCCGTCCTTGCCGGCCGCTCACCACTGTACAATCCAGACCACAGGTGCTCACCTCCCCCCTCGTCCAAACAAAAATGACAGCTACCTTCCGCTGTCCCACAACTAATGCTAACCACCAGCCGACCATAAGCTCGGTGGGCACGTCCAATAACATTGACAGCTAACTTCCGCTGTCCCAGAACTAATGCTAACCACCAGCCGACCATAAGCTCGGTGGGCACGTCCAATAAAAAACACCAGAGGTTAGGGGAGGATTGAGCCTTCCTTCACACCAGCATCCAAACTCCATCACTTACCAAAACCAGACCGGCAAGGACACACAAACCGCCAGCTGTGACAAAAGAAAGAAAGTTAGTACACAAAAAATAGGGAGGGAGGGTGGGAAGCAGGTAAGTCTGTTGACTGTCTCTGGAAAAATGACAGTGACCGGGGTCACCCAGAGGGCACCCTTTATCCCCTAGTGACTCCCGCCCCTACATTTACATACCCCAATCAAAAACACACATGCCCTGAGCATGCACTCACCCACACACATACATGCTCCCTGTCCATTTAGCTACGCTGATTCCCAGGAGCCTTACACACTGTGTCAGTTATTGTAAAATCTATAACACTAAGTAAGAAAGAGCTTCCTTTATGAAATTAGCACACACATAGAAAAAACTTCACTATGTCTCTTTTTTATTAAAGTACATCACAGCAAGGCATCTGAGACAGAAAAGAGTGTGTTGAGAGACTCAAAAAAATGGCAATACTATGGAACACCTGGCTACAATGGAACCCTCACCTTGGTATGGGACCCCAGCCTCCTCCAAACGGAGAACATTCGTATAGAGGTCTGGGGTTACAATGAAACTGGTAAGCATGTAATTGATTATGTTATTCCTCACAGTATGTATGAATGCAAAACTCTCTACTGGGAGATCTACAATAATAATTCAAGTAATAAGTGGCGAAGAAAAACAATCACAGAAAAACACATGCTACGCTCTTACAGCCGTGTGTATCCAACAGGCACACCACATAAGCACAGAATCTATACTTAATACTTCAAATTATTTTTTATACCTTCCTATCTCAGGTGGGAATAATTTTAAATTTCATGTTTAATTAGGCCTCTGAAAAGTGACATCGGACCATTAATGACCATTAACATAAAGTATTTTTATAGCAGCATTATTGATGTTTCATGAATACATGAATTTGGCTCCTCAGGAATTCCGTACAGTGACTCCTGGAGCGCTAACTGGATCTATCTCTACACTCTCAGTGCTCATGGGCCGAACAATGGCAATTATACATTTACACCATCTCCTGCCGAATCACCCTATAGCCAATGGGAAGTTGGGATGCTAAGGATTGTTCCCAGTGTACTCCCTATTGGAGAGAGGTACATACCCTTCATGTCTTTACTGTATTACCATTACTCTTCACACAACAAATTTACTTTCTTGCCTGATCATTATAATATAATATTTATTGGAATAAAACAAAACATTCTGGTAGGCATAAAGGAGCCAAAAAGAAATTATTTAAGGGTAATAAACCTAATGATGTATTATTGCATCTAGGTACACTAACCAATAAGTCATTCACCTTGATAGGGTAATATGTTATGGTTTAATAACCTGATTACAGGACTTTATCTGTGGGTGATTGTTTATTTCCCTTTTTTGGCTCAGAAGAGAGGGTTCCTGGTGGGAGGCAAATTTTACCTATTAATAAGAAAAATAAAATGATCATGGTAGCAATAACCAAAATACCAGCATGTATCTACACAACATAAGACCTTTAGTTTACAATAGCTAGGGTGGTAAAGATTAGCCTCAACTACCCCAGTATATAATCCCTATGGTATTCTGCCAGTAATGATTGACTGTGTAAAATGGGAGCTGCAGTCAACAACAAAAACCTAAGTGTCCAGTGTAGGCCCCCACAACCTCATTCTATAACTACAATTCCTATGAAGTTCAGCTAGCAATATGGCTGACTGAACATTATTGTAGATGCAGTCAACAAAAGTCCTTTGTTAGCCCTTTAACTAACAATGTTGCTGATCACCATCATGGGAGTTACAAAAAAAGGGGTTGTTAGAGGGTAGTAAGAAAGGGACCAAAATAGGACACTGGGTAATTTTGCAGCAGTTGTGGCTAACATTTGGCACTTGAAGTGCTGTTATTAAATTTCTCATGATGTTCAGCCAACCAAGTGTGTGGATGCTAATCATAAGATGTACATTACACAACAGCTGTATTACCAATCCATAATGATATAAAAGCTCACTTTTTGGCATTCCAGTTGTTAAGTACTAACTTTCCCATGATGCTTAACATACCAGATTGTCTTAGAGTCATGGAATATGTAGTCTCAACAGCTGGAGTGTTAAGCCAGGGAGTCAAAGAGGAGCCCAGATGCAAGGGAATGGAACTGATGGTCTCTGTCTGTACCCCATGATGCACGATACAGGAAGGGAAAGTACAGACAGGGTAAAAGAAAACACACACAAGGCTGGCTATATACAAAACAGTCTATATTGTAGTGTGCTGGCAGATCATGTCAATGCTAACAGAACTGGTTTACACAGGATACGGACTTCAGATTAAAACCTGACCGGACTTTGGACACAGATTTTGGAACAGATAGGGTACGAATCTTGAAGAGGATAGGGTACAGACTTTGGACACAGATCTTGGAACAGACAGGGTACAGATGACTGAACCTGACTGAAGCCCAATGGTATGACACAAGGCAGGTGGCCATTAGGTAGGGCACGAGGCTGGCAGCCTTCAGACAGGGCACTAGAAGATGTACTCGAGCAAGCCAGGTCCATACCAGCAGATCACAAGCAGCAGACCAAATCAGGAACCAAAGAGTGGAGTCAGAAACAAGCCAGATCACAGCAGGCTGCATGCCAATATGATACAGGAACCAAACACAGATCCAGAACAGAGCTGCAAGCACCACAATAGAAGGGCAAAGAATAGAGAGCAGAATAGGTATTTAAGGGCAGCACTACACCCAGGTAATGTGGCTCAGCTGTCCAGTATAATTAGTAATAGGTGTGCTGCGGAGAGGGAAGGGCGGCCACTAGTTGCTACAGGTAGGCATGACAGTAGGTATACAATAGACAGGACTCCAGCAGGCAGGGAGGAACCCTGACACCCTACATGCAAAACATAGTTAAAAATACACTACCTTGTGTCTGCAGCATGCAAACTGTCTCTGCCCTCTTGGCCTGTGAAGCAACTGCTGCCAGAGTATAGGGGAGGAAGAGAGCAGACCAAACCAGTCTGATGTACAGGGGGTGTACAGCATTTTTTGCTGCAGTCCCCTGACTAACAGATGTTTTTTATGCTCCATATGTCAGTTAACCTACTCTAAACAGCTTACTGTTTGGTGCTGTCACAGTAACCCCCTGATGTGGAGGACACATGGGGGTATGTTTGAGTTTGGGAGGGGGTCACTGGTGGATTCCTGGGGAGACTCCTCATCTGCCTGCCCAGTCCCCTCATGTGTCTTAGGGGGGGGACAGGGTGACCGGGAAAACCCATCTGGTGTGCCCAAACCAGACTCCCATGAACTAGCCGGCTATGGTGGCTCTACAAGCCAGGAAACACTCAATGCGACTAACCAGGACCTAGCTGCAAATTTATGGAACTGTACGGCGGCTAGGAACCGGGGCAATGTCCACTTTTTTGTGGTTACATTAAGCTTTGTAGTGGCCAGCACTTGGTGGTGGTCACAGAAAGGGAGCTCATTGGGGAACCCTGGTTCTATTACCAATCTTTATGGAATTCTGGCCCAGCTACCGTGCTGACTATTCCCGGGGAAAGTTTCTGATGATGTCGTTCAAGGTCCTGACGTCAGATCACGTCCCTTTTTGGACCATAACATCTTCGGCCCCTGAGCTCTCCATTGGTTCCCCCGGGAATTACGCCGCTTCTTTCAGGATTACACCGAAATAGTGACTCTTTGTTGGGTGGGCATTGCTGGCCATAGAACTGTATGGAGGCGCCGGACTGATTATAACCCTAATCCAATCATGTCTTGTGTGTATAAATATCTGTGCTGTCTTCAACAAACTGAGTTCTGTTTGTACCCTACACTAAGTCTCGGCCAGTGCTTGGGGGAATATGAAGGGTTAATCCTTTGAGCAATTGAGCTTTCAGTAGTAAGGAAGGTCTATATGGTGAAGCTACACAGTCCATGTATGGGTCTTTGTCACAGGTACGTATGGGGATTTAGCAAAAAGACCAAAGCGAATGCCAGGCTGACCATTCAGTTAATTCTGAACTTTTCAGAATTTCATATAATAGCATGAAGAAACATGTTCAAAATGCACATTTAATGTTCCTTATTATTAGTGGTTCTTTGGTTAATTTTATGTGTAGTTCTGAAGCACATTTAAATAATGCTGCTGTCTGTTTCCATTTCCTCTGTGTTGCAGGGATGTGCAGTCAGTATGGAGCCCTGTCCATGCTTTGGCCTGGCACCTCGAAGAGAACTTCAGGCATGACCCATCTGCCTGGGCATATAACAAATGCATGATCTGGAGTGAATCAGAGAAGAATAGCCTGCCAAACTTCCTGGCAGAAACATCAGACTGCCCATGTACACTTGCACAGTCAAGGGCTGACACTGGTAGATATCACGTATGTGTCAAATAAAAGATTATGTGTAATATGAACAGTCTACCGTATTTATAATATGAAGGTTCGGATATCGTGCACATAGTATGTCGTTTTCATTTGGACCCTGAAAGCAAATGCATCATGTATCTGAGTACCATCCACTACCCTTCAAAACTCCTAAACACATGGTGCATAAAAACACAGAAAGGATTCAGCCAATAAGTACATTCTTCCTAAAGCACTTGATATGAAATACACACTGGTTGGTGTTTACAGTTCTGGACACAAAATAAAGAGAAGGAAAACTATAAACCATGGGGTCAACCTCAGCAATGAAGCCCTTTTAAAATAAGAGCAACATTCAAAAGGTGAAAGCCTCCTGGCTCTTAATATGACAAATGAACACAAGATTTCCTATTTTGTCTATGAAACATTGCAATATTTTTCTCTAAATCGATTAAAGGGACATTCCTTTTTGCCGATTGTTTTTAGATTATAGTCATCCAAAATAATGTCTTGCATTTATTAATATGATTTTCAAAGAACAAAATGTAGTTGTTACAATTAAAATGGTAATTTCAATTAAGAAATTGTCAAGGACAAAGTGTGATATATTGTATTTGTATTTTTTTCAGACTGATTATGGTTGCAACATTGAAAAAAATAGCGTGTGTACATACCACCCTGGGGCCGTGCACTGTGTGAGGAGCATTAAGGCAAGGTGAGCTTCAAGTATTCCACTGAAGAGACCACAGAACCGTGCATTCCTTACCTTACATGCAGATGGTCGCTGAGGTTTTTGGTGCTTTATGATCTCAAAATCTCTGGGGGGTGTATGCCAATGTTATATATACAACATTTAGCAAGGCATGATTGAAAATGGAAATTGATTTGTAGCCCCTTTAGGGTTTCGGGGCTATAATTTACAGACTACTATTAAAGGTCTATGGCTACACATCCGTGTACAACCAATGATCCACAGCTTTATGTACTAAAGAAACTTTTGTATAGCCTGAATGGAAGCCATTTATTCCAATAGTGGACAATAGCTATGGCAACCTCAAGATGGAAGTTGCAGTGCTTCTATCTACCGAGAGACAAACAGAGAGACAACCCAACAAATAATAGGTTGGAAAAGCTGCTTGAAATTTACAAAAGATATTCTTTATCAGGTAATTTGGCCCTTGTTGGACTTCAGATTAAAATGTCAAACCTGCAAAGGACATATCGTGTATTTGAGATTCTGCCTCCCTGGCAATGGTATCATAGACATATTTGTAAATTATTAGAAGCTCTATCCAAATCGGAATAATTTAAGGCTGTTACTTTATGTACAATCAGTAATCAATGTTGTTTTATGTTCAATCAATAACAAAAGCATGATACAAGTTAAACCAACAAAACATTGTTCATATTAAGAAAAAAAATAGATTTGGATTCCATTCTTTTTAACTAAAATCAGTGTGCATCCCGTTCATAGGCAATGCATTCTCTGTTGTTGCTTTGGTCTTCCAGGAATCGTCTTTGAGACCTGTTTCTCCTTTTTTTTGTTTGTAGTCCTCAGTATGCAGCAGGACAACAGTGCTGCTACGACTCTACTGGAGCTCAGGTGCTCACCAGTGACTCTCTAGGTGGTAGTACACCTGATAGAGGCCACGACTGGGGATCCCCACCATACAGAAAGCCCCCAAGGGTGCCAGGCTTTTCCCACTGGTTGTATGATGTAATCACCTTCTATTACTGTTGCCTGTGGTCCGATAACTGCAAGTATTACTTGGAGCTCAGACCATCCAGTGACTGCCGCACATACAAGCCACCAAAAGTTGGTATGTAAATTATCTATTTACATACCATTATCTGAAATTATACCATTATCTGAAATAAACTGTTTGTTTTCATGTAATGTAAGCATGTTTACAAAGTATAGCATGGAAGTAACTGTCACTTTCTTAAATAGCTTCTGCTTTTGGTGATCCTCACTTTCTAACGTTTGATGGTTTGCAATACATGTTCAATGGAAAAGGGGAATACACATTGGTCACTACCTCTGACCACGTTTTGGCTGTTCAAGGTCGGACAACACCCTTTGAAGGTAGGTTATTTAAGAACTTCTAATGAGACCATAACAAACTAGTTTAAATAATCGTAAGATGTCTGGAAAGAGTATGTATTAAAAATTAGAGAATTATGGGGACTAGACTGTGCCTTTAAATCTAAAGTAAAATATAACCTGATTATTTTTTTGGAATATTCTTGTGGTCAGTGATATGATTTTTAGGATATGTGGCACCTAGGGTAATACATTTAATAAAATCTGAAACTAATTGTTAATTGTTTCACTTATACGGAAACAGGTCAGGGCAATTCACACAGAGCAACCTCTGAAGAGATACATGTGGCCAGCTTTTGTTCAGTGGCCATGAAAGAAGGTGCATCTGATGTAGTTGAAGTACGTCTAAAGCAGAAACCATTAGAGGAGCTGGAAACCTTACTTAATGGAGAGGTGATTAGCTTTGATGAACAAAGTTGGCTGGACTTGAAAGGTCAGTTTTCATTTGCCTTTTCACTGCTTTCTATACATGTAAGCTGGGAGGGTAGGTCGAATATTGGAGGGGGCACTGTGCTGTATAAATACATTATGATTATTGAGGCTAACCACCCTAGGAAAAAACTGTCCAAGCATTCAATATATGGGACTTCTCAGATATTTACAAATGCTTGCCCATTCTTGAAGTACTAGATTCCTCCTTAGAAAAAATAACCTTTTATGTTGCCTTTCTATGTTTGTTTGTTGTATACATACCAGCGAACACATCATAGTTTAGGTGAATGTTTTTTTACGCAAGCCCGTAAAATAGGACCATGTTTGGTGGCGCCTCTGTTCTAGTGCATTGTTGGAAGTCCTACTAAAATACGATCTGCATCATACTATTATATTGTAGCAAGTAATAATAAAAAGTAAACATTACAAATAACATTTGCTTTTCATATTTCTCAGGAGTGTTCCTTTACTCTGCTACTAAGCAAAATGTTACAGCAATGTTCCCCTCTGGGGCTGGGGTGGAGGTGAGAGCCAGAGGGGGTTTTTTGGCTATCAACATCTTGCTTCCTGGTGAATTCCTGAACCGAACTCAAGGGCTTATGGGAGTCATGAACAATGATCCTGCGGATGACTTCACTTTCCTTAATGGCACAATATTGAGACCTGATGCCACCCCCCAGGAGATATTTGAATTCGGTGCTGAATGTAAGTGAATATCTGCATACAAGATGGGGGTGACAAGCATTTAATATTGAATGCATAAAGTTGGATCCTTGTACAACTCAACCCACCACCAACAACTGTAGAGGAGAGATTAACAAGATCTATGAATTACATTCATGCTATATGATTGTCAGAGCTACATTATTAAGTTATAAATAATATAATAATTAATGCAACATCAAGCAATTTGCCAGATTAAATAAGTTTACTTGTTTTAAACACTATAGTGTGCCTTTAAGCAAATGCATGATTAATTATACTACTGCAAAGAATAGGGAGGATCAGAGAGAAGCGATAAATCATCATTTTTTGTATTTTTGTGCAAAACAAAAACTTATGATGCTCCTGGGGGGGGACATAAGATCATCTCTTTTACTACAAAGGATATAGATGCTTCTTAATTATTGAACTTACACTCTGGGATAAAATGAAATGTTACATTAGAATATATTTACTACTCTCACTTCACATTGCATTATTAAGGGACAACTGATGTAAGTAAGATTATCTTGGATGGCCCTGTATAAATATAGATATATATATATATATATATAGAGAGAGAGAGAGAGAAGGGGGAGAATTGATGGAGAAGAAGAAAGTAGCACACTGAAAATAATAGAAATTAGTAATTTATCAGAAAATTTATGTTTTTGTCCCTCACAAGGGACTTTTATCAAGTGCAAATGTTGCATATGTTTTGTATTTTTTAGGGGCGGTAACCAATGAGACCTCTCTCTTTACCTATGACTCTCCACGGCTCATCAGTGACTACCAAATTAAGCATGACCCTCTGTTCATACCCACATTTACCATTGAAGAGGATCCAAATGACCCGTTATATGCAGAAATGATATCATTATGTGGAAATGATACTCTTTGCAGGTTTGATGTCCTCAGCACAAAGGACCTAGATATTGGCAATGCCACAAGAATATCACATCTCAGCCACATCAGCTTGGTGGAAAGCCTTCAACCAGGTGATAGAGCCAGACAGGATATTTAGTACATTTAGATTTTTCATTCTTCAAAAGTGTATAGCATTAATTAAAAGTAGAGATAGAAGATCCAGCTCCACAAATAAGGGTTTAAAATTTCAAAACGTAATTAGACCAGTTAAAACATGATAGACAAAAAAAGGGAAAAAAAGAGATGTGCTCAAGTGATTGAGAAAAAATACGCCAACGCGTTTCAAACCTTACGGTACGGAAGCCATGATTAAGAACCATAAGGTTTGAAACACGTTGGCGTATTTTTTCTCAATCACTTGAGCACATCTTTTTTTTCCCTTTTTTTTGTCTATTATGTTTTAACTGGTCTAATTAAATTTTGAATTTTTAAACCCTTATTTGTGGAGCTGGATCTTCTATCTATACTTCTGTTTGGATTAACCGAGGATATGGCTCGGCCTTCTCTGCAAAACATCTAAATGGTGAGCTGGAGTTATCTTTGTTTTTTGTTACATTAATTAAAAGTACACACATTTTCCCTGGTTAACTACAGAGCCCTCAGGTGTCTTAAAATCCAATGGAATACTGCTGGGGTTGGGGGGACAACACTATTTCTAGTTATAAATAACTTGTATGTAACATGGCAAAATATCTGAATGTATTGATTTAACGACACATCATTATGAGTTTTATTGGGCAGAATTGTTGTTCACTTAACATACATCCTGAGTCTGTACGATACAGGAACACACATGTGAATAATCCGCAGAGAAGATGTTATTTTAAGAGGTCATTTGCGAGGTAGCGCCTTGCCATGTGCGAATTTCCAGGTTATTGTTAACCATCTCTTTCATGTCAGTGGTCTCCTGTGGTTGGCTGGCACCCCCAGCAAATGGAACAAAGAATGGGACAACATACCTGGAGGGATCTGTTGTCACATTCAATTGCGACAAAGGTTTTATTCTGAGTGGATCTATGCACAGAACCTGCCTGCATAACGGGACGTGGTCAGGCGATCCGCCTCAATGTCTTTTAGGTAAATAGTGATTTTTCTGACATTTTTAGATAATATTACTGTGTGTATTATAAAACTATTAGTATGAGTTTATTTTGAGTTTAGCTCATATAATTATACTGTATGTATATACAAAGGTGTAAAAGGAGTATGAGAAGTGATCATGCATCTGTTTTACTGTTATTTTCCCCGAGCTTGTCACCTTTTAATGTTTTTACGTAATTTGATTTCAATGCAAAACATTTCAGGTCCATATAAAATGCTTGTTGGATGGTGAAACAATATCACACAACGAGATAAATCTTTGTCTTTAAGATTTTCTTATGCCATCCCTACTCTCTGGTAGTGACTAGGTACCCAGGCACCTGTTTGTAATTGAATATTCTTCTCTAAAAGTTATATTTGACTTTTCTAGTGTATATCAAATCAGCTCGGCAACAGACAAGGACAAGTACTGTTTGTATTTGATGTAGTAAATGTTGGGGAAGTGGATATGGATCTGTTTAAAAAGACTACCCATTGGGTGTTCGCGCTTTCAACATATCGTTAGTTAAGGTATTTATTAAATTCTTTTAGGAAAAACAGATTCGTGTGCAAGTCAGTGTGGGAAGGAGCTGGCGGAATGCTCTTGTCAGGTGACTTGCGAAAATCTTGGTACCTGCTGCTCCGACTATCGCAGTTTCTGCGTCCGCATCGCCCCAGAGTCTGGCTTGGTCATGGGAGGCAGGGACTTTATGGTTCTGAATGTGACCTTCAGTAACAGCTCCGATGTGAAATGCAGGTATATTGAAGGTCTTCACAAGAAGAAGCACCCAGCATTCTACATGTTAATTTTCTAAAGACAAAATTAAGCCTAATATGGCCGTTAGTCTTAATCAACTGGCATCAACAGTGATTTAATGTAGGAGAAAGATACATTTCATATTGCAGCCCTTTGGATTTTTTTGTTTTTACATTTTTTTCCTATAGATTCAACAATGACATAACAAGAAATGGCTATATAGATGAAACAGGGCACGCACACTGCACATCTCCTCTTCTCTACGAAACGGGTCGCATTCGCTTTGAAATGTCTGTAGATGGAGGAAAAACGTATCCTCACTCTGGCACATGGCTGTCAGGTGATTGTATTCCTTTATTGCTTCTTATTCATTCTGTTCTTATTAAAACAAATGATTATCCCTTAAGTAAGATTTGCCTAGAATTGCACATGATATATATCTGTGTATTCCCATTTTTGTCTCATGTTGTCGTGTTTAAAATTACCAAATACATTTGTTTTCTGTTTTGTTACTTGCTCAGACTATAGAAGTACATTTTCACAGAAACATCTACTTTTTCAGTGCATCCTGGAAAGGTGTCAGAGACTGAAAAATGCACCTTGGTAAATGACACAAAGTGGCAATATTACGGCACTCCAAATACAGGAGGGACTCTGACTGTTACATGGGACCCCAAGACATTCAAGGAAAAAATGGTCAATATTGAAGTCTGGGGTTACCAGGAATTAGGTAATTGACCTTGCTGATATCTGTATTACACAGTCATTGAAACGTTGAAATGCCCAGTTTGTTGGGTCAGGACAATGTTGTCCAGCATGTGACATAAAAGGCTGCATTTCATGGAGAAGCATAGGGAGATTTGTGAAGGAAGACTCAGTGAATCAATAGGACTCTCAGGCCACCGCGTGAGCTGCATTGATCCGAAACATTATCAACTCTTCTGCTCCCAAACAGATAAAACAAACCTGGGAAGTAAAAGTGTGTCTAAAACGCTGAAGTGATGGTGAAGCTTCAATCTGAACTGCGATACCCTTAAGCTTACAAATGGTAAAGATGCACTTCTCAGAAAATTCGAATTATGGAAGAATACTTCATCATATAAAGTATATAGGAAGGCGTTCAAAAATGCATAAAAAGGTACAACCTTTTAAAGGACTTTGAAATGTCCTTTGATGTACACAAATCCTAAGCATAGGATAATGTTAAGCCTTAAGTGCAATATAGGAGCCCTTTCTGTAGGTTTCTGTAGGGATACCAAGTAGATATCTTGAAGGCTTCCCAGTGTGGTAATAACAGAGCCTCCAAATAATAAAGAGCCAAAACCAGCATATATGAAAGCAGTATATCATTTAATAGCCGCAAATACCTTACATGAGGGTTTGCAGAAAAAAGTGCAGCATCAAAGCACCAGTTATGATGAACATGATGTCTAGCCCAGAGGAAGCCCGCTGCGACGGGTGGAACGCGTTGCCGACTTGTTCATCATTGCTATGTTTAAGATTTTTGCAAATCAAAGGACATTTCCAAAGGTTTCCTATATTCTTCACATGGTGGGGACACCATGATTCTATTGTATTTTATGAGAAGCGCACCTTTACCATTTGCTTTTTTAGATAAAACAAACCTCTTAACTCCTTGAGAAATCTTAATTTCTCTTCTAAGAAATTGCAATTATTCAAAAACTAAAACTGAAATGAAACATGCCCAGGATCCCTCCCTCAAATGTCATGTTTGTTGAAACATAAAGTATTTTAATAGAATAGCATATATTCTGATTAATATAAAAAGGCTTTACGTTGCTACTTAGCCCTTCAGAGTGATTCATGTAATCATATGGAATATGCTGCATGTTGCACTAATATTGAAAACACTTGTTTTTACCTGGTTAGTCTTTATATAATATTTTGTATATTTAATTTTTACATTTAAGGTGTACCTTATTCCCCTTCCTGGACGGCATCCTGGAACTATTTGTACTCTTTAGCAAAACATCATGACAATAATGGGTCTTTCACATTCACCCCGGAGCCTGCTAAGCCAGAACACAGTTTTTTTGAGTTTGGAAGTCTGAGAATTAACCCCAGCCAGTATGAAGATGGACAAATGTAAGTTATTTTAATAACGATCTGCATCTAGAAATGTGTAACCTAAGTGATGGGGTGCAGTGGGTTTTAGTAATATTACTGAGCAAAATAACTTCCACTTTATTTAAGTGGTATTTCTAGACCGTGACTGTGGCCCAATCTTTTAAATAGCCAAAAAAGAAGACTGTTGATACAAAGGTTAGCGTTAAAGCTAGGTGGAGGTCTTTACTGGGGTGTTTTTATGATCATCATCTATTAAAATCTATTTGTATAATTTTTTAAACGACAAAGAACTTTTAGGGTTACAGAACACTGTGATACACTTGTACTTGTTTTATATGTTGTTAAGGCCGTACTCAAGGTTTGCAGAATGACTTGTGAATGGGATTTTGTGTTATCCTGCTTAGTCGTTATACCATTTCACAAAGTTACCTAGCAAGTTCAGATCAGTGAAGCTGGATAACGTATTACTTGCTCCACTGGGGCATACACAACGCACCTCTATGTCAATCTATGGATGCGTTTTTGTTCCTCATATTGGCTAATAGGCAGAATTGCCCCATTTAACAATACAGAGAAACTGTCCTTTCAAATATATTTATATATCTGTGATGAAAGGTGAGGTCTTACTCGCCACATTGTAAGTTAAGTTTAAACCTTGCAACGCAAAGATTGGAACGCACTTTAGAGGACCAAGATTTACCTCCAAGAATGTCTATGTGAGCCCCACATCGTTCAAATGATTACAGAGTGAAAATGGATCACAAATGAAATTCAATAGAACTTGCCCTTTTAACTATTTATTATGTAAAGTGAACTATGTCCTTTTTAAGGAGAATATTGGAAATGGAATGTTTCAAATCATCTCATCCTCTCAAATATTAATAAATAAATCCAAGAATCAGTACACAGTGGCCTCCAATTTCTGCGACATTATTTCATCATTAACAAAAGCTCAGTTTTGCCAAGGGTTCTGTAAATTTCCAATGAAATTGTTGCCGTTTATATTGTGTATCTGATCAATAAATACAATAATTGTATACTTTTGAAACTAGCAAAACATAGGTAATGAATTACATTATGATCACATCAAAGTTTTTGGTGACAGTCTTTGAAGGCTCAATGCTCTACAATTTCTTTTAGGGATGTACATTCACTATGGAGTGCGGACCATGCCATGGCTTGGCATCTTGGAGAAGACTTCCGAAAGGATTCCGCTGGCTGGGCACACGAAAAATGTCTGAAATGGCACGAAAGCGACATGAACCTTCCCAACTTCCTACCGGAGATCATTGACTGTCCTTGCACACTCGCACAGTCCCGAGCAGACACTGGAAGGTTTCATGTATGTCATGTGGTCCTGAATGCATGTTTTTGTACACTGACCTATACTTTGTTAGGACAAGTTTTATAATATAGTAATAATTCAAAGTATACAAAATGAGGTTATTGTAAATGTTTCAGATGGGGGACTTGAGAAAAAAAACAAGATGTTTATGTCATCTAAAATTTATTTTTAATCTAAAAAATAATTCTACAAGTACTACTAACTAGATGACAAAAATGACAAAAATAAAAATTCAGAAGGTATAATCAGGGATCTGGAAGGTAAAATTGACTCATTACAAATCTTAAGCTTCTGAGCTAAAACTCTAGTCCTACTACCTTAAGTTATGTGTCTTCGCAATTCAAAGTATCATCCACAGTCCTGCCACGGTGCCAATGCCCAAAAGGTTTTACCCGTATGGAATATGGTTGACTAAAGCAGAATAAAACAGAACATTCTGATTTGTATGTCTTCTCTTTTGTCTTGCAGCCAGATTATGGATGTGACATAGAGACGGGCAGCGTATGTACTTACCACCCTGGGGCTGTGCACTGTGTGAGGGGGATCTATGGCAGGTAACTTTCTTCTGTCCTGCTTTATGTTTAGACAAAGTACTGCCTCACCATAGCACCGATGCATATATACCTCTCAAGATCATTACATCAAAATGAACATCTTATTTACGCAGCACCAGAATGTATTCACATATCTTGATCTTCAAATGTCTGTCTTCACTGATCTTTTCACTCTGCCTGCGGCTCACACCTCACCTCCTTTCACCTCATCACCTGCCTTTCCCATCTGCGAGATCTTTTCAGAAGGTCCATGTCTTGCAAACCTTCTCTAGATTCCAGCCTTTAAGAGATCTTTAAACTGCTCCTCTCACAGAGATGATTAAACCACAAACCAATCTAAGCTACTTCTACCTATGTTATAAATGAAGGGGTTCCTTTTTTGTGAATAACAATAAGTTGTATAGAACCCTACACTTGGTTTTGTGTTGGACATCAGACAAACAACTCTATGGAAGAACACATTTTTAGACTTTCCAAGATTTTATTAAGTATTACCGAAAACATGTAAACCACAAGGAAACATGCTGCGGTAATACCCCATTCATATGAAACTGCCAACATAATCTTGGAACCCTATACAAGATGTCACACAAATCTGATGTATACATGGATTTTGTGTTGTTTTGTGTGCGTACCATCCAGCTTGTGCTCTCTATAACCTGCCTGCCTCTCCACAGCCCACTATACGCAGCAGGACAGCAGTGCTGCTATGATTCCAGAGGAGTGCAAGTCCTTACCAGTGACTCTCTAGGCGGGAGCACCCCAGATCGAGGTCACGACTGGGGCTCCCCACCATACAAGAAGCCTCCCAGAGTACCAGGCTTCTCACATTGGATCTATGATGTTATTAGCTTTTACTACTGCTGTCTGTGGTCCCATAACTGCCACTACTACTTAGAGCTCAGACCATCCAGTGACTGCCGCACATACAAGCCTCCAAAAGTTGGTATGTACTACGTAGGGTCTGGGGATGAAGTATATACCATAAACTGTTTAGGGTTCAATCATACAAGTGCTTTTACCCAGCAAGGTAATGTTTTCCTTGTTCATACCTAGGATCCATGCTAATTAGTGACTAATACAGGGAAAAACTGTGAGCGTTATACAAATGATCTTGCATATTTTATTTAAAAGTGAGTGTGTTTATATGTATACAAATTTATATCAACACAGCTGGTACATCAAATGAAAATGAGATTTTTTTTATCAATTTATATTTATTTCAGCCAATACAAAGGCAGATAGGTATTACACAGGCTAGAATATACTACTGTAAAATAAAATTCAAAAGGTCCCCTTAGCGTGCTCTGTCATTCATTGTTGTACTTGTCTCCGGCTTGTGACACCAATGACATTTTATGAGTGCTGAATCTGATTTGGGGACCATCAACATAGCCAAGCTTTGCACTGGTAAAGTCTGTAGTTTTCAAGTCAATACTGCCATCTAGTGGATATTTTGTGCATTGTAGCCTTCTTCACTGCCAAGATAATCTGCCTATTTAAGGTAGCTGTAATGTGCTTTAAATATACATTGACACTTTAGGGGGTAATACGGTGTGTTGTATAATAAGCTATGGTTTGACAAAGAATAATTGCAAAGCATTTAGTTCAGATAGTTTTCCTGACATGAAACTTTTGTGTAGTATATATTATTTTGTATACATTTTATACATGCATTACTTGTTGTTAGAGGAAACACATCTAACATACACACAGTGTGATCAGTTAACAGAGGAAAGCATAATGTCAACGTGCTTGTTATCGCTTGTACTCTACAATGCTACGAAATATTTCGAAGCTTTAACACCACCTCTATTCTACTGTTGTCTCATCTAATAATTTTACAGCATCTGCATTTGGGGATCCTCACTTAATCACTTTGGATGGGGCTAATTTCACTTTCAAGGGTAAAGGAGAGTACACTTTGGTCACATCACCTTACACATCTCTAAACATCCAGGGCCGGACACAACCTGCTACTTTTTCAAATGGTATGTACCGTTAATATACTATATAAACAAGTATATAAATATAATAAAGGTACTTTGGAAAGTAATGCAATGCTTAGGAAACTACCAGCCAAACATATTGAGGTTGAATGTATGCTTGATGTTTGTCTGAATCTGAAATATACTGGCAGATGTTCTTTCTTTTTTGTTCTTCTGGAGCTAGAAGAAATATATGCCTTATTATGGTTATAATCCAGAGTGCAATGGATATCCTATTTATAATTTCTATAACATGCCTTCTTTATCTACAAGGATCTGCCAGTTCTGTAACTGGATTTTCCTCGGTGGTCATGAAAGAAAATAATAGTGACATTATTGAGGTACGTCTAGCTGGAAATTCACAGAGACTGGAAATCCTCCTGAACAAAGAAGTTGTCAGCTTTGATCGGAGTTGGATAGATCTCAGTGGTAAGCACATGCCCTGGTGCATTTTTTAACTGAATTTCCCTGAATTGTCTATGCAATACGCAGGGCCATTTAAGACCTATATACACAGTCCTCTCCTTGGAAAAATGAAAACATTCCGAGACGTTGTTAGTTAGATTTTAAGTACTTTTAAGCATTACTCCTCCAATGTGCCGTATGCAAAGCTTTTTAGTGGGTTTTCTTTTTTTGGCCCAATTTGGGACCAGTAGTCTTTGTTCCTAGAGCAGTGTCAAACTTATTTTCCCTAGTAGAGTTTTACAAATATAGTATAACCAGAGACAAAACGTCATTACTTGTTTGGTTCATAGGTCACTTTAATTAATTAATCTGTTAGGTAAAAGATTATTTTTATTTATCATCTTTTTTTATTTATTATGCTTATGATATTTCGTATTTGTGTCTTAGGGGTATTTCTGTATTCTGCTACCAACCAAAATGTCACAGTGATGTTCCCTTCTGGAGCTGGAGTGGAGGTTAGAGGACGAGGAAGTTTTCTGAGTGTTACCGTTTTACTACCTGATAAGTTTATGAACCAAACACAGGGGCTTCTAGGAGTGATGAATCATAACCCATTCGATGATTTTACCTTTCGAAATGGGACCATCCTACCTCCCGATGCTTCCCCTCAGGAACTCTTCCAGCTGGGTGCCGACTGTAAGTGATGAATAATTTGTTTGCCGTATATAATGGAATGGACTGGCATTTGACTAAGTGCGACGTATTACTCTAAAACATACCATCATAAAACAAGTAAAAACCCACCGTATATAGAGTCTATGGCTTCTACAAGTCATGTAGTGGAATGGGATTCCTGTCTACTACATTATTAGTTTGTGTGCTCCACACCCTGTTAAAAGTAAGTTCAAAATATGCACTTCATCCTGTGCATTATGAGAGGCCATGACATTGTGGAATCCCAATCCAGCCCAATATTTATGGCATGTTGCCCATATTTTGTTTTGTTGTTTCCTTTCGAGTGAGGTGTTTTGGGGTGGTACCTTATACTTAATACAGTTTGCGTGTTTTTCCATCTTGTGCTCCTTTGGATTTGCAGCCGCCTTTCTTTCTGTATTGTGTGTTATCATAACGATGAGATGATGGAATAATGAATAGTTTGCGAAAGAAAGACATCATTCAATTCATGATCAGATCAGAACAGGACGGAATCTGCAGGATGTTTTTCATCTCTGTTTCGAAACAAACCCTTTAGCACCACACCTTCCATTGTGCTTTTATTAATAACAGGGCGCAAAAACCTTATCATCTTTCTGTGAAATTATAGGAAACAGTATTAACGCACGATTTGTAAATCTGACTTCACACTAGTCTACTGAATATTTACCTTCTTTTATACATGATGATCATTTAATAAACTAACCATTGTATTCTTTGTAGGGGCGGTGACCAACCAAAGTTCTCTCTTCACTTATGATTCCCACTTTCTAATAGAGACTTATAAAACAAAACACGACCCACATTTCTTGCCCACTTTTTCTGTCCAAGAAGTCCCCAATGATCCAATCAAAGAAGAAATGGACAAGTTATGTGGCTCAGATACATTCTGTAGGTTTGATGTCCTCACCACCCGGGATCTAGGAGTAGGAAATGCAACCAAATTATCCCACTTCTACCATGCGAGCTTAGTGGACAGTCTGCAGCCGGGTAAGACAATCTTCTCTATTCCTCCCTGTGCTACATCTTTTGAGAGGATTCATAACCAGGATCCATTGTATTAGATACAGAAGGTGGCATGTACATAGCCACGCCACAAACTCGGTTGTTTACTTGCACATATATGAACTTTATTACCATAAAAAATAAGATGGATCGGTTTTAGGTCATATTTAGGGCTGGAGTTTTAATGTCCTGCTCTGGAAGTAAGATTAGTGTCCTGGTCAAAATTGTCCTGCTCCTAACTCTCCTAAAGCCCAATATCTTCCCTCCACATTATATACTTAACACCAGTCAGCTCCAGCCCTAGGTCTGTGAAGGCTGTGAATGGGGCTCTTTCCTGCCACTTACCTTCCAATGCTGACTCCTGTCTGCCATATTGGCCCTGGGTTTCAATTCTGAAGCCAGTTTACAACAGGTGCGGACTTTTTAAAAAAAGCATGCATCGCTGTTTGATATAAATAAGGTTGGCTTAATTGTTTTCTTAAGAGTAAAACATTTAATGCCATTTAAATCTTCATTACACTGAAAGCAAACAATGGCTTATGTTACATAGTTACATAGTTATATAGGCTGAAAAAAGACATGCGTCCATGAAGTTCAGCCTTTCCTATATCTGTTCATTTGTTGCTGTTGATCCAAAAGAAGTCAAAAAACCCCCCATTTGGGCATTTTTTGCGCTAAAAAATCCTTCACCCCAAAATGGCAGTCAGATTTCTCCTTGGATCAATAAGCTGTTTATGCTATCGTCGATATTTCTACTCCCTACCATATTTTTTTTTAAGCTCCCCCCTGTTCTTTTATGTACAGTGATTGCATGTGGGTGGCTGAAACCCCCCACCAATGGGAAAAAGGAAGGGACCAGTTATCTGGCAAGCTCGGAGGTGAGGTTTACCTGTAACAAAGGCTATGTGCTGGTTGGATCTTCTAAACGCACCTGTCAAATGGACGGGACCTGGAGTGGCCAAGAGACCCAATGTGTACCTGGTGAGTATAATATTCTTCTTCCTTTCTCTGCTGCTTTTCTTGCATGTAATATCTTCATACTGTTCACTATTCTTTATGTGTTTATTAAAGAATGTGTCTGGATTTGACAGCTTTGTGATCTGGTTTCTGCTTATTTCTGTGTGGCATGATGGAGATGTTAACAAACTTTACATGTTTCTGGTGGCAGAGAGGACTGATGGCTAATGTGGCCTGCAGTGGACTTTACCATTCTCTAACATGCCAGTGACCTTGTGCATATCAGAGCAAGGCCATGTGTTGTGCATGCATTTTCCCCTTACGTGTATTAGGGGCTTTCTTACAAAACAAGTAGCAGGCCATAGACATCCCTGATCTATGAGCAGATAGTATGGGGTTTTACTTGGTTGTTGGTGTTGGTGGTGAAGGGACAATATTATGTTATTTAGAAACAAAGCTCACCCAAATATCTATTTCCCCAGCCACAAGAGAGTAAACTGGTGGCATAAAGACGCCCCTAGGTATAAAGCAGTTGTTCAAGCCGTGAATTCTGAGAAAACTAAACTATGGAGCTAGCAGAAAACTGGATGCAGAAACAAGTTAAGACACACTAACACAACATTGGCACATGCTGATAATGTTATGGTTGATTCATGCTGTAAAATGACATTAGTCAATATTTTATCTCTGTCAATATGTACACCAAATGTGCGGTTATATTTATTTTATGTGTGTGGTGTCTTACTTCATTTTTCCCATAGGTTTTTACCTATGTCTTTGTACATTCTCATCCAGTCAATAAGCCCTTTGGGGATGCGGTTACCCAACAGGGCGGCCTCCAGTGGTTGCATTTGCTATAGTGCTCAGATTCTGATGTTCCCCCTGCAGGATTCCATAATTAATTATACTGCAGAAACTTCACAAATTAGTTAATTTATCATACAATTCTTTATCATACAATGTAACTAATCACTTAACAGTTTCCCGTGTAAGGAATTTGTTCACTGGTGTCATCGCTTTTTGATGAACAGATCCTATTTTTCTGTTACGCATGCATATAAATGTAGTTCCAAACAAGAATAAAATACATTCTGAAAACATTATTGTGCAATATGAGGGCCCAGGGCAAGCAAAGATTTTCAAGTCCCAATGCCAGTGTTTTACTTCTTTCTTTGAATTGTGGTGAATGGACAATACAGTAGACTGCTGGAATATTATTCATGGTGACCACGTGACTTCATGCACTTACTGCAATGTGAGAAAAAGGCTTGGTCTTTCTTCACTTCTTCACACGTCCCAGTTCTCCCTATGGACTAGAAAGCTCTTACAGTACATACAAGGAAAAAAATTATGATAGAAAGTAGGAGCTTATAACATTATACAACTGGATAGGTCTATAACCTCATTACAACAGGGCTAGATGTATACAAAATGTATTTATATAAAAATGCTCAACAGGAACATTCCACCTTTTTTTATACTGACTATTCCAAATTTAGAGCTTTGGTCCCAAATTGCTCTTTATCATTATGGTCCTTCATAGTATTAAAACCCAGGATGTATGGCAACATGGGGAAAACAAGCAGGAGGAAAACCTGTTCCTATACTATATTACAGCTCAAACGATGGGCTCAATCATGTTAAGTTAACCTTAAATACTAACGCAGCCTTACACTTGTTTCTCCATGTGCACACTGTGATGTGTACGCAGCGTATAAGCCGTAACGAGAGAAGTATTAATCAAAGCAAATGATGTTCCTCTGTCCCTCCCTGTCTTTTCACACACCGTATCTAAATATTGTCTGTCCCCACATGAAGCCTCCAGCTGTCCCCTCTGCTCAGGCAGAGGGTTTAGAGATAAGCCAGACTTGGCTATGGTTTAAAGACTGCTGTGTGTCATTTATCCAGGCTTCCAGACAAGAGTTTATTTTTCAGGAGCTGCCCAACCTTGAATGTTCCAAACCTGTCGCGTGGCGCTACTTAGAGTTGAGATGAAGTACGCTGAAATAGAAACATGATGAGCCGTCATGTGTTATAGTAAAGAAACACTATAATTTGTTACACGCCTGTATGGGATACTTATAGGGTTTAATAAATACATGTATTAATGGGAAAACAGGTTAAAAAATCTATATGTGTTGGTCCTTTTAGGAAATTATCTTGTAAAAAAGGACATAAATTTGGATTTCCTTTTTTTCTTTAGCCGCCAGCGTTTATAAGTTCTTGTGAATCTTCTTGATACCTTTCTCTTTAGTCCTCTTTTGGATGTTACACATGCTGCCTTTTCACATGGATTATTTGAAAAACCTTTAAATATTACACTTACATAAAACATTTTAAAAATAAATAAATAAAACATGGGGTCACTTGGACCCTTTGTTAATCAAAGGGCAAAGTAATTAAGTAACTTTTAAAAAGTCAGGGATGATTATGGAAGCCCTCAAAAGGAGCAACCCATGGGAAAGCACAACCAAATAAAAAAAATATAAAACAATATAATACAGTAAATCTTATTCAGAGATGATGGCAGTGAATTTCAAAAGGGCTGCAAGCTACATAGTAGCAAATACTCCTGAGCACCAGCGGCTCTAAGTGGTTGGAGGATATATTGCATGCTTCATAAACTATATTGAAAGCAATAGACTGTCAAAAACCTACGGGGAAACAGATCCCAGACCCTTACACCCTATTCTGTTTCCTAGGACGGGTGGTGTTCAATTTCTCCCGACTGGCAAAATCACAATCTACCACTTAAAAGTAATATTTATGACTGTATGCATATTTACTAGACAAAAGACGCTAGAAACTCCTCTTAGCCTTTATTACTTTGGTTTTTCAGTTCTTTTTTGTGCTTATGCATCAGTCATAATCATGTTATTTGTAATTAATCTTAAAGACAATGGTCTGCTTCCCATACTGACATAGATTTTTCCTGTAGTGCAATGTTTTTGGCCTATTTCCAACCAATAACATCTACTTTGTAATGACCCTGTATACAACCTTTCTTTAGTACCCACTTTAAAATAATAATAATTATTATATATTTTAGGAGTAAACAGGTTTGAAGTACCCATGGACCATCCAAAAGTAGTCCATGGAGTAAATAAGTATATTCACAAGCATCATGTTTTAATAACTGTTGTGTAGATGGATGTATGCCTTCCATGACTAGGCAGGTACTTCCTTCCAGACAAACTAGGTATGTAGCTTGGGTGCCATGTTTCCACAGCAAAGTGGCCATCGTCTGTCCTGACCTGAGCCCTGAGCCTTCAAACTTTATTATAATTTATTGATATAGTGCCAAAAAATGTGGCCCAACAATACGTTGGGTTATACAAAAGGTGTATAGGGGTCTGATCATTAAACTTAATTTAAAACAATCCACGTATACATAAGAGCAGGAATGCATATGTATGTATGCAACATATTCATTCTGCATATGGTTGATGCTTGTGGCAGATGGGTGGTTATTTCATGCATCATCTAAAATTATCAAATGCATTCTGCCTGATTACATCGGCAAAGTTGTGCGAATTAGGAAATGTGGAATCTGTTTTATTTTACATAATGTACTAATTTTTTGTTGAGCTATTAGCAATCATAGACATTTATTAGAAGGAATTCTTCTTCCAAACCAACATTGATGACCATCAATCTGCATAGTGTAGGTGTTCATTAAGTAGAAACTTTTTAAAAAAAACAAATTCTTTTTTCTGTGACTTGGTTTTGTATAACTGTTTCATCCAATAGAAACTAAGATCACACAATATAAGATATTATATAATATTATTTTAGAAAAACTAAATCTAACATACCGTTCTAACTTGTATGACAATACATAGTTGCTCCAGCAGAAGAGAGGGATAGCCAAGAGCCATAGTCTGTATCTCCTTCTTCTCCATCTGCATGGAGGAAATGAGAGGAGAGTAGCATGAAAAAGGGAACAGGCATTTAAGCAGTTAGGTGATCGGAAAATTGGGTAATGTAGAATCACAGTCCCCAGAACATATGGTCCAGCTCTCTAGCTACACCACTAAAATGCATCAGGATTATATTCTCATAATCACCAAGTGTGTGTGTGTATACACAACCGTTCAGACGTTTGAGGTCACTTACAAATTTCCTTGCTTTTGAAAGGAAAGCAAATTGTATCCACTAAAATAAAAATAAGTGGATCACAAATACAGTGTAGACTAGTTAACCTTGTAAATGACTATTGAGCCTTAAACATCTGATTTTTAATGGAATATCCTCATAGGCATACAGAGGCCCTTTATCAGCAACCATCACTCCTGTGTTTCAATAGCATATTGTGTTCGTTAATCCAAGTTCTGATCATTCGAGAATGCACAGCTAGACATTTTCTTGTTTTTCCATGAAAACAGCTAAGTGACCCTAAACATTTGAACGGTGGTATATATTATATATATATATATATATATATATATATCCATCCATAATATTTGTATTCACTGGCAGGGAACTTTGGTGTCTATCCCTCCATACAAACTTGTTAGTCTAGAAGGCGTTTTTTTATACAAGACATCTTGTTTCTTACAGGAAAAAAGTAATACATTTGTTGTTACCAGAAGTCAATAAATACAATTATTTTTGAAGATTAATGAAGGTAGTCAATACACTAGTACACTGGTGTACTTTCCTAGACTTATTTAAAATGTGGGCAGAATGTATAGTTAAAAAAATGTTTACATGGCATGTTGATGTGACGTGCCTCATCTTTTGACCCATATACTTAAAAAAGAGTGTGCCGTAAGACTGTAAAAGAGAACTCAGAGTAGTATCACGCACAGACACATTAGGAGACATTACTTGCATGGAACCATCAAAGCTTAAAGAGAAATAAATGCCTGGAGTGGCCTTCACTTTGTTCCCATGCATGAGAAGACACATTCCTATCAGCAATACTTTACACCAATAAATATATTGCTGACTCTAGCGATACATATTTAATAATTAATATTAATGAAGACAAACATTATCCACTCTATTCATTCAGTGAACTATTTTTATTGCGCCAGTAAAACCGTTACTTTGATGTGCTCCCATGACTTCTCCAGGAATCCGGCCTGTTGTTTTGACTGTAGGAAAGAATTGGTCTGGAAAAGGCGCTGTCTGCTATCTGCAGAGCTTTGCTTGTTACTTTAGAAAGATATTTTCTTGTGTTGTTGTTGAAGGGAACAGCTGTGGGACAAGAGGTTAAACAATTCATTCCTCTAGAAGATAAAACAGAACGGTTTTCCCACAGGAGCAACTAGAGAGGATAGATTCTTCTAAAAATACAAGTCCCACCAGTTCTGGCTAGTTGTTTATTAAAATAGCAGTTGATGATCAACAGAGAGATTGACATCAAGCGTTGCACATATTCAGCTGTGAAGAAATGTACAGCAGGGTCTGAAGAATGAATATCTGGCTGCATCTTGCGCTGGTTTGATAGAAAATAGAACTCTTGAACATTTTAAATTCTTTAAGGTCTTTTCACAAGTCATTTTAAGGACCGTCGTGGAGGCCCTTTCTTTACAGAAAACATGGGTCTTTAAAAACTATCCTTGGCCATGGTTGCCAATGTTCTTCTCAGGTCCCTCAGAAGTGAGGATCCTATGTCACACCCAAGCAGAAGCACTTAGTCTTCAGGATTATAAAAATATATGCTGGCTGCAGTGAAAACGGTCTTGACATTAGCTTTTCCATCCCATTAAGTGGGCAACTTTCTGTATTGAGCCAAACAAGCACTGCTTTGTCAGGAACACAACTTTATCTTTATACACTGCGGTACACTTAAAAAGGTATTAAAGCATCAGATAACAATATAAATTAGGCATGAGAACAAATAAACAAATGAACAAAGATATTTCCACAAAGCAACTAATCAGTAAAGGGACATCATTGCACACCCTCAAGGCCAGAGGTGTATCATGGCCTAGGCTGTCCCCCGGTATAAAACCTAGAGGGAGAGTGCAGATCTCCCTCTCATACGATCAACCGCAGCACACTGGGCCGATTACAAGGCCTCTATAGACTTTATTAAAAGGTGCTCATGTTATATCCTGGCACACTGTTTCTTAAAGGCGTGCAGTGCCTGAGATTGGCATAGGCAGCCTGGCTCAATGTTTATTTTATGTGGCTGCCAATTCTAATCTGGGGCCTCTTCTCCTTATGGGTGCAAGCACTCCCGCTGCCATCATACCTCTTAATCCGTGACACCTTTGAACCACAAGCAACCTTTAGATCACAGCTAGATGTTTTTTTTATAACATATATATAACCTAGGTAATGATTCTAGCACACACATCACTACAGTAGTCCCATAACAAATAATGTATTTTGTATTTAAATTTTCTTAGCCCGTTTGAATGCAGAATATGGGCCATTGAGAATCCTTTCACATGGTCTGACAGCAGGAAAATGAGTCTCAAAGAACAACAGCCATTTTCATGGAAAAGATCTATTACAGGCATCTGTCGTATTCCACAAAGTTTGTTTTTAAATGGTTGTATCGCCTTATTTACAAAAAGAATTTTTAGATTTTTTTTTTTTATTACATTTATATTTTTATTTGTTGGAAAACAATGATCAGCCTTGGCTTCCAGTGACGCAAACAGTGTGCAACTCATCATGACAAATTAAACCAGCGATTATGTAGGGTCTGAGACATTGCATCATATTAGCTGCCCACACATCCCGTAGAACAGTGAAGCCCTTCACATGCGTGTTCGAGTATTAATTTCCCATGGAACAGGGAAAACCCTGCTGCCATTGTTTTTGAGTCATGGACATGTGGACAGAGATATACACACACACTTTATCCAAAATAAAGATTTTTATTGCGTTCTGGACAACAGAGGACAGTGAATGTTGCTCTTTGTTACCAACCACCCCATGTGTTTAACATCAAGGATCTGTCATGGGATTTATATTTTTCCTTTGTTCCTCACATGCTCTTGATTTGAGACAATGTGTGTTTGGCCTCTGATTGGGTAAATATCCCAGGGAATTAAATCCATTGTAACAAAATGAAATACATATACATATATTGCTTTATATCTATAATCCATGTTGCTTGTATACATTTTGTACATTAGTATCATCAAAGCCTAACCACTAACTAATACCAGTGCTTCTGTTAAATATAAAGCTTCAAATCCATCAGGCACAAATTAGGAAGTGAAGTTCCATCATTATTTGCAAATGAAATCAACCACAACAAATGCAAATTTAGGGAAGGAACCCAATTCTTTTGGTGTTGGACATGATTATACTATTTATAACATGTCGCTATGGTTCATACAAAATAAAAGTCTTCTAATTGTATTCCAAAAAGTCTGCTATATTAGGAAGCCTAATAATGACTAATAATAATCAAGTTGTAGTGTGTGCAGCTGGGACCAGTACTCCATGTTGTCACTTATATTGTCCCTGGCCAAATCAGCATTCGTTCTAACTTACTACCTGTTCAAATGATGTCATCACTAAATTCCAGCACACATTTTGCATGAGGACAGCAGTTTCCAGCAAAGGCATGTTTAGTACACAGGCATGCTACCAGAATCTTATACAAGTCTGTATTTCATGCAGGGGCATACCTAGCGTATTTGGCACCCAGGCCAGATCCTTTATTTGGCACACCCTCCACACACACACACACGTTAAAATGTACAAATACTCACACTCCTACACTCTCACTCACTCTTACCCACCATCTAACACTTTCACTCATGCTCTCTCTCAATGTATCCCAATCTTCTCTGCCACTGCTTCCGTGTCCCTGGTTCCTTTACTGCAGGTTTGCTTCTTCTCATGGCTCTTCTTTTTCTGTTTCTTTTTTTTGTCTGCTTCACCCCGCGTCTTCCTTTTTTTCGCCCAGTTTTGATGAACCAAGCCAGTCGAAAAAGTTCTGCAAACGTTTGAAGCCATAAGGACTGATTCTCCTCAGTTCTTTCAGTCATTGAGAGGGTGTGTGTCAGGGCCCGGGTAATGAGGTTGGGTAGGAGCCTCATTGCAGGAGATGCCTGGGGTTCTATCTGCACACGGCGATGCATGGTAACCGAAGGATAAGACAGATAGGCACAAAGGAATACCCCACAGGCAAAATTCCAGGTAATGATAAATATTGTATATTATGGTGGGACAAGCAAATACAAGTTAAACAGTCTCTTAGCAAGAAACCGGACATATAGCAGGAAACCCACTGGCAGGGCAGACAGCAGGAAGCCCTCTGGAGGGGCGCACAGCAGGAAGCCCTCTTAGGGCTGGGTGCTCCAGAGTGAGAAGGGTTACACCCAGGTAAGTAGAGGCAGCTGGTCGGCTTGTTAGCCTACAGGGTACTGGGTGCTTGGAGGCTCACCTATTGTGTAAGTGCTCTGCAAGGCTTAGTTCATGAAGAAGTGGACAAAGAAAGAAGACATTAGGAGAAGCAGAAGAAGACAGAAGAAAGAAAACAGTAGATAGAAGAAAAAGTAGAGGCAAGAACTATGAGAAAGGAGACACGGACAAGGAAGCAGTCAGTGGAGAATGTAGGGACATTGAGAGAGAGGGAATTTTGGGGAGCCTTGAGACCTCTGTGTGGCAGTGTAGCACCTTCCCTAATAATTGGCAAACGGGGCAGACCGCCCACCCTAAAGTACACCCCTGCATTCACGGATGTTAGTCATCATCAAGGATTAGCAAACCGCACTTGTCCACGAAGTATGGACGCTACAGATTTCCCAACCACATTCTGCACCTCTGATCTACCCCCAGACAACCAACAATTGATATATAAAGGAAAAGTAAAGAAAAGAAGGATGGGGAGCGATGTTCCATCTAATTTTTCTTAGGTGGCGTGCGCAGAAAATTTCTCTTGTGCCAAAATTTTCCCAAAGCCAAAACCATGTGCGCACAATTTTTGGACGTGTGCGCTCTCTAAGAATGCTATGTGCGCGCACACAAGCGCACAGCTTAGAGGGAACACTGATGGGGAGGCTAGGGCAACAGATCCAGGGGTGCGACTTTCCCTCTGCTGCAAAACCCCCCCTCTTGGGGAATCAGCCCCTGGTGTGCTGTTGTTCCAAGGATGATCTTGACTGGCTTATCTACACTATGGAAGACGCAGGGCACTGTGATATGACATATCCCCAGCACTCTTTAAGGAGTACTGCAGCTGCCTAGGGGCAACTGGAGCACTGCCCTGGATCAGGCTTCTAAATCAAGAAGACTAAATAGTGCTCTACACAGAATCCTAATGTGTCCTGTGAGAAATTCAGACAAGCCATTTTTACTTATGAGAGGACTGAGTAATATACAAATTAAAGTGAGACATTTCTGCACATATTAAAGCAATCAATCCACAAAATTTGTTTACAGATATCACAACAAACTCATTTGTGTAGAAAAGCAATTCTGTTGCAGATAATTAATGAAGATTTTGGTATGTAATGTTTAGTACCCTTATTTGTGTGCATTTCATACAGGCTTTCAACATTGGCTGATAAACTCATTGTTCTTGTGTAGAAGCCCGATGAGAAAAGAAACATGTTTCTTTGAGCAAGACATACAATGCTGCATACAGTAATGTAGATTAGCATTGAAGAAAGGTTCCCTTGCTCATATCCCACACTGAGCTGACTGTTTATGGCAATGCAGAATAAGTCCTACTTGTACAATTTAATAATTTTCTCAATAGAATCTTATTAAAGTGTCAGCATCTGGACTATTTAGAATTGTTGGTCTAACAGATTGGGCTAGAACACATAAGAATGACTGATGTCCAGCAGTCTGAAAGCATTATATTATGCAAAAGCTAAGACTAAGCTTTTACACAAGAAATCTATACCACTAAATGTGATGAAAGCTAAATTATTTAAATCAGCTGAAAAAACTTGAATTGCGAAAACTGGCTGAAAATGTGATATGATTCGTATGTAATATAGATGGAATCCATAGTTGGAAGATAATATTAATTATCACTATTTTTGTATTTTTGAACTAATAGTAATTAGTAATTTTAATAACTGGATGTTGTATTATCTAACTCGGTGGATATTTTTAAGAAAGATGTGAATGCTTTTCTTGGTAAGCATAACATAAAGGGCTACAACTGCTAAAAGGACAGTTGTATTAGAAACTTGATCCAGGGAGGAATCTGATTGCCGCTATGGAATCAAGAAGGAATTGCACCAAGTAGGGTTTTTTACCTTCTTTAGGATCAACTTTAGAAATAGGTATTTGTGAAAGCTTGAACTTGATGGACTGAAGTCTTTTTTCAAGCTACTATACTATACTATACTAAACCTGCTCTTGCCAAATGTAGATATAATAATAGACATAATTGGGATCAATTTAACAAGACATACCCAGGGATGATTACTGCCACCCCCATTGAATCTAAATATTAATGAAATAGAACCGGTCTTACAAAGTTAATAAATATTCTGTGGACTGATTGTTTCCTTTGCATGCAAGGGCACGTTATTGCAGGCAAGAGGATATATTCTTGGCTACGTCTATGTCTGTATTCCTATGTGTGCTTTAAGTAAAATTTACCCTATAACCAGATTCTTTATGTGTTCCCTTGAAGGGATTTTATTACAGTCCTGTATTGTGAATGTGTGTTGGATAGGGCTCAATTATATTCAAGTGTGTTGTCTGCCAAATATGTCTGGAGCTGCCTCCTGGATGAAAGCTTTCAGTCCACCTCTGGCTGGGGACCCTTAATAAAAATGGCATTCTTTGGGATTATTGTTTTCTTGGCACATTGATATTTTAAGTAATCCACTTTGCCTCGCCCAAGGGCATATAGTTTGTTTCTCATGATATGTACGTAACAATCAGTAACTATATTCCCCTACATCCTTCTACAAGAACTATAGATTTCTAAGCCACTTTGCTATGCCTCAAATGTACTTTCTCTATGGTTCCTTTCAATAACACACTCTACTGTGGATGAATGGTAGATTAGCCTACAAATTATTCATATGACAAGAATGTGTATGAGTCGGTGGATATGAGGAAAGGGGGGCTAGTGGTGAAGTCTATGCATTCCTTAATTTATACAAGACAACTGTAGGGATACATTGTGTGCTGCTGTTGGGAACATACCATGGATATTATTTTCTCACATTAGTCAAGGATTTCATAAGGCTTGATGAGGTTTCACAAAGAATTCAAAAAATTCCTGTATGAAATTTCAATTCTGTTCTGAGGCTCCACCTGTTTGGGCATTGGAAAAGTTACAAAACGCAAAGGTGGTATTATATGGTCTGCTGCGCTAAATACTGACATTTTTTTGAAGCCCTTAATTGAAGAGTAGATAAGACTATAGCAAAATGCTAATTAGGTTACAAAGAACTGATTGAGTATGACCACCTCCTCTTTCTGCAAACACTTCATGCTCATGGTATCTGTAAAAAGGCTCTGCCCAGTCTCAAATCAAATCTCTTTGACCATACCTTCACTGTCTCTTTTTCTGGAACTTGTTACTCTCTCTTACTTGGTTGGTGCTCCTCGGGGCTTAGTTCTGGGGCTGCCACTCTTCTACATGTACACCTGCTCCCTTGGACAACTAATATTTTCTTTCGGTTTTCACCTATATATGACTGACACCCTAATCTACATTTTCTCTTTTGATATTTTCTTCTCATTTGCCTAAACAACGGTCTTTCTGCAATTGCATCATGGATGACATCCCATTGAAGGTGAAAATGCCCAAGACTGAGCTTCTGGACATTTTGCATCCCCCTGTCCACAGTTGCTGACATCTCTATCACTGTTGACAACTCCACAGTCCACCCAAAAGACCAAGTTTACTGCTTTGGCGTCACACTTCTTTCCCTCGCTTTCTTCCCTCACATTCAGTCACTCACCAAATCATGAGTGGCATATTGGGGGTATAATGCATTTCTGAGGCAGAGTGGCAAGCCTGGGGGCAGATGTGCATAACTGGGGGCAGCGTGGAAATAAATGGATAATTAATAAGCAAATATTTTTCTCATGCTATGCTTTATTAAAAAAAAGAGTTTACTATGATTATACTGATTAAACTTTTTTCCTGTTAGGTCATCTTTTATATTCAGGCTTTTTCTTTTCTCTAAATTAATATTCAGATTTTGGGGCGTCGTCTATAATCAGGGTCGACATAAAGCAGCTTGATCTCCCCTGGTGTGACATCATAGTGGTCTCAAGGTTACATTTTATAGGACGTAATAGTATTTCCCATGTTTATGTAGGGGTTAAATTACAACTCTCCAGTTTAGGACCAACTCTTCTCATGGCACACTGCTTATCACACACAGCCAGCTGTGAATACACACACCATTGTTCAAAATTATGAACACTGACAGGTGAAGTGAACAACAACGATTATCTTATCATGGCACCTGTCAGTGGGTGGGATTTATTAGGCAACAAGTGAACATTTCATCCTCATAGTTGATGTGTTAGAAGCAGCAAAATGGGGCAAGCATAAGGATCTGAGTGACTTTGACCAGGGCCAAATTGTGATGGCAAGACGACTGGGTCAGAGCATCTCCACAACTGCAACTCTTGTGGTGGTGTTTCCCGGTCTGCACTGGTCAGTACTTATCAAAAATGGTCCAAGGAAGGAAAAGCAGTCACTTGGCGACAGGGTCAAGGGTGGCTAAGGCTCATTGATGCATGTGGGGGGTGAATGCTGGCTTGTGTGGTCAAATCCACACAGGCAGACAAGCTACTGTAGCTGAAAAAGTTAATGCTGGTTCTTATAGAAAGGTGTCAGAACACACAGTGCTTCGCAGTTTGTTCTGTATGGTATGTTGTGACCAGTCAGGGTGCCCATGCTGACCCCTGTCCACTGCTGAAAGCTCCTACAATGGGCGCATAAGCATAAGAACTGGACCATGGAGCAATGGAAGAAGGTGGCCCCGTCTGATGAATCATGTTTTCTTTTACATCACGGGGATGGCCAGGTGTGTGTGTGTGTGCGTCGATTACCTGGAGAACATATCGCACCAGGATGCATCCACAGAGGCCCTACCTCGCAACTTCCAGGATTTAAAGGATCTGCTGACCACCACAGAACACCTTCAGAGGTCTGGTTAGCCTAATATTAGGCTGGTGGTCATAATGTTATGCCTGATCATTGTACAGTGTATATATATATATATATATATATATATATAGTACATACTATTTCATTATTACTACTACTACTATTTTTCAAGCCAACAGGCAGTCCAGAATAAAACCAAAACAACTACAAAATAATGCAAACAATGGCTAAATATATATGAAAAAGATCATCCGTTAAGGGACGCAGAAACATTACACAATGATATTGCTTGCGCTGTAAAAACATCTTATTCCTATGGCATGAGTGACGAGACGGAAGATCGCACAAAAACAGAGGGATAATTATAGCCTGTAAGGGACTTTTCCAACCAGCAAAACTGGCTAATGAAACGGTAGACTCAGAGTTCAGCTACAGCACAGTATTTGCGGTGTCATCCGATATCAGTCGGTTTCGCTTTTATTTCCATGATCGCCTCTTAAGTAGCTAATTTAAAGAAAAAAGTAAACAAAACCCTTTAATTTAGTTCAGAAAGACTGGCACAGAAATGAGGGGATAGAAAAGAAAGAGCATTACCGCATTGGAGATCAATGCAATAATGAATAAATCAAAAAAAAAGGAAAATCATACCTCACAATTGATACAATGGCAAATCATTAGACAGTGGGGTAACCGTGCCACAACATAAAGTGGACACGTGCTTTTACCAAGCCAGGAATTAGGAGAATAGCTGCACATGGCAAAAAACACATATTACAAAAAACGAGAGACCAAATACAGTAATGTGTACAATAAAATGGCCATAAGCATGCCCTTGCTAATATCAAAAATGTGTGACATTCTGTGCACTGCTGTTACCTGAGTACCAGATCCCACAGCAGATTTGATAGCAGTGGAGTCTGCTTTGAGAGTGGACACTCCGCACACTGCATATATACACACCAATACTTGCAAAACATTTATAAAATCCTGATTTCTTTATTTCCAACACCCTATGTAAAATATGCAACCAAGTCTTTCTAAAGTTTAACTTTATAATATGTGCTGTGATGGAAACGACCTGTACCCCGACTGGGTACACCCTCCAGACGTTGCTTCCTTCTGCAGTCAACAGGAATAGAAGACTTGGATCATCGGGTGGAAATAGTGTCGAAGATAGCAGGAAATACAGCCTCTCAGGAACCTCGGTGGCCCTGTAACATAGCAATAAGACAGAGCTAGTATTGAGGTAAAACAGGAACTCTCTTTATTGGGGACAGCACAGATATTTTGACACAAAACATAATAGGAGTAGGAGTATAATCTCATCAAATACCAGACAGACAGGTGCCTCCATACAGTTCTATGGCCAGATATGCCCACCCAACAAACAGTCACTATTTTGGGGTGATCCAGAGGGAGCGGTGTCAATCCCTGGGTACAAATAGAGAGCTCAGGGTCCGAGGCTGTTATGGTCCAAAAAGTGACGTGATTAGACTTCGGGACCCTGAGCAAAATCGAAAACTTTCCCGGGAATTGTCTGTGCGGTAGACGGGCCAAAGAGATCCATCTTTCTTCTTTCTCCTCATCTCCTGTTATCCTCCTCTTTATCTCACTCTCTCTTCTTTTTATTTCTGCCCTTATTCCCTCTCCCATTTCATTATCTCTTTCCTTTCTACCCATCTCTCCTCTTATTCATGATTATATTTGGCATCCCCCATACTTTTGCCTCTTCACCAGTAACTTACATACGCAGTTGCGCAAACATTTTCACACACACACTCACATTTACACAGACTTGCACACCAATACACATGCATACTAACATGCACTTACATATACACATCCATGGTCACACAATTACACATCTATGGTCACACGTACACATCCATGCCCACATACACATCCACATATTCCAGGCTGATGTAAGTAGAGAACGCTGGGTGACTGGGTTGTCTGCTAATCAGAAATTATTCATAGACTTATTGATTTATTCAGCAAACTTGCTTTGCATGTAAATGCAGCTCTTATAACAATTGATTCACAAATTAACTTTTTAGCTCCAATTAAAGTATCTTGTTTTGTATTCTTTTAAAAATACTGAACATCTACAGGCCTTCATGTATGATTTTAACTATATAATTAATGAATATTTGACTGCTGTTTTTTTGTTTTTTAGCCTGTTTCTTTGTAACCATTTTTATAACAGCAGCAATAAAACTGAACATGGGTGGTACTTTCTCTCCAACAATGTATGTTGCATTCACCCCCCCCCCCTTATGTCCTAGGGAGCATTTAAAAAATGTAAAAGTCAGATCATCAGGCTTGTAATTTATGGCTGTACTGGATTGAGCTCACACTTCTACTACAATTTACTGTAATAGAGGGGGATCCAATTCAATGATTTCATCAAAATAAGATTAAGACATAAAACTGAACTTTAAAAAAAAACACACAAAGAAACATATTCCTCCCACTCTACTGTCCGTTCAAGTATTCCAAACCACAAATGTGCTGGAAGGATGAATCTGTACTCTTTTAAAATGTTGTTTGATTTAATGAAAGTTTCCATGGAGCTTCTCTGTTAATGATTACTCTTAATATGCTTCTAATTATAACTCAAGTGGATTGCTGGGACTGTTGATGCTGGGCTCATTCTCTTCTCTTTGAAATAATTCTTGCATTTTTTACATTCCAAGATCCATTCCAAGCTGTAGATACATATAGAGAAAAAGATACACAAAAGCACATTAACTCAACTGAGCATTCCAGCAGTGTACAGTGTCAATGATATCCAGCTACATATTAGATCTACGTTTATCAAATGGCTACAAAAGTTTAATTTCAATGTTTTAAGCATAATTTTTTATGCTCTTCAAGTACTCCTGACAATGCTCGCTTTCAGGATAGTCTCAGATGAGCGATGTGTGTAACAGTTATTGTCTGGCTTCTCGACCTGTGTTAATAAAATAGCCACATGTGTTCTTTTGGGGGTTGTAGCATTGTTAACCCTATTGCTCACAGCTGCACTAAGACTACTGCTTGACCGAGTACGAATGGACCAGACCCTAATGTCACCAGGCCATTGTCTTCCTTTGAGAGACTTTGTACCGCCGATGCAGAACCTACCCACCTTCTTTCGCACCTTTACACCACCTCATTATTTACTTCTTTGGATACCAAACCATACTATATGAGCTTGTGGGAACGGGATCTGGAGATTAGTTTGGAGTCAGAGGAATGGGATAAGATTGTCCTGATCACACACAAAGGCTCTATCTCGAGCAAAATACAGGAATCGGGTTTTAAATTACTAGTTCGATGGTATAGGGTTCCGGCAGAACTGCATCACTTTCTCCCTCAGGTATCGCCGCTTTGTTGGCGATGTGGGTCCGCCCCAGGGACTTACTTGCATCTCTGGTGGTCCTGCCCCCTAATTCAAGTGTTTTGGGAGAAGATTTTGAAAGTCATACATTTTGTGGTGGACCCGGATTTCTCGAGCTCTCCAGCAGCTTTCCTATTACATCACAACAATATACCTTTTGGGAGATATAAGGGATCTCTTACTTTCCACATGATTAGCACTGCTAAATCTGTAATCCCCAGGTTCTGGAGACATCCCAGTTCACCTCCTATTGGGGCATGGCTCCAAAAAATGTCTTTTGTGTGTCAGATGGAAAGTTTGACCATGTCCTCGAGAGGCTTGGGTTATACGAACGAATTAAAGTGGCTCCCGTGGCAGGAGTTTATTGCCTCCTCTGCCTTCCCTTCCGTTATGGGCGATGTTTCCTAGATTCTCCCTGATTTGTACTTTGGGACTACTCCGCCTATTGAAGTACAGACGCATCTTTAATGTCCCTTAACTAACGCCTCTTACATCTGGGAGGTTTATGTTTCGACCCCCGCACACCATGTCCACTCATACACACCTGGTATGACTGAACGGTACCCCACACACCGATTATTATTTATTTTTATTTTTTTTGGTTCTGTTGTCTATTTGTTTATGGTTCTATACATCCTTTATTGATCTTCATTCTCCACTGGGAATACGATGTCACTGGCTGTACTGATTGCTCAGATACTTGCTTCGATGCGTATTATCTTTAATTTTTTTTTTTTTTTGATGTTAATCCATCGACTGCTACATGTATCTTATTTGTATAACAGCTTTTTCACATTGTATTACTGCGCTGTAATATGTTGTGTGACGGATGTATTTGTCTGACTATCTATTTGATTCACTTCCTATTGTAACACATCTTTCTGTTATGTATCAATAAACGGAGAATTGATAAAAAAAAAACGAATGGACCAGATCCCACCTTGTACTTTGGACGAAGAACACCTGTCTGCCTTATCTTCATTTTCATAATGTGAGACAAAGTTAACTCCATAGTGCATATGTTAAAATCTCTGTGTGTAAAATAATACATATGTTATACAGGCTAAAGGTTAATACTTGCATGTAATTAGCTTTATTACACACAAAAAAATAAAAAATAGCTGCCTATTCCATTCATAGTGATTTCAGTTCACGCAGCAAGTAGAATAGGGGTCCATTCCTTGTACATGACGGATTCATAAACTATCCCTAACATCATCAAGGTTATCTGTCTGCTTGCAGAAAACTCACTCTGCACTGCACGTATTTGGTATACATAATCTCCAGCACTAAAAATAATTAGATCATTTGGTGTAGCTTTCTGAAAAGGATATTTTCTGGTGAAAGAGATGAAAGAGATGTTATTTTTTGTTTCAATTATAGACAGTTTTAAATAGGCTTGGGCACCAGGGGTGTCTCCGTGTTCGTCTTCGTGCTCATCTTCGGCAAAAAAAAAAATCTTCGGATTCCGCGAATATTCGCCTATTCCTGTCTTCTCTTCAGGCGAATATTCGCAGACATTCTTCGTGTTCGTTTTTTATAAGGGGTTAATATGGGGTTAACGTGTACCGCAGCAGCTCTGGCGCCAGGAGTTTAAATGTCCATCTGCCATCAACCAATGGTGACCAATAGAGTCACTCGTACAGACTTTTGAACTCCTGGTGCCGTAACTTGGCCAGGAGAGAGCGCTGGTCTCCCTGCTCTATCAGTTAAATGTCCGTACGAACGACCAATAAAGTCGCTTGTACGGACATTTAACTGATAGAGCAGGGAGACCAGTGGTCTCTGCCGGACGAGTTGCTGCATTAGGATTTTAAAATTCTGGTGCTTCTCCTTCTGAACCGCTGGGTTTCTACTTCTGCTGGCCTGATGCTGCTCATAGGCTGCTTCAACTAGCCTGTCCCTTTTCCTCTTACTCTGCCCCTTGATCATTTGCCTCCTGCTCTGCATTTGCCTCCTGCACTGCCTACTGCCACTTTGCTTCCTGCTCCATCTGCTGCCCCTTTTGCTTCTTGCTTTGCCTGCTGCCCATTTGCCTCCTGCTCTGCCTGCTGCCTTCTTGCTTCCTGCCTTGCCTCCTGCTTTGCATTCTGACTTGCCTACTGCCCCTTTGCCTCCTGCCTTGCCTCCTGCTTTGCCTGCTGCCCCTCTGCTTTCTACTTTGTCTGCTGCCCCTTTGCTGCCTCCTTGCTTCCTGCCTTAACTCCTGCTTTGCCTTCTGACTTGCCTGCTGCCCCTTTGCCTCCTGCTTTGCCTGCTGCCCCTTTGCCTTCTGCTTTGTCTGCTGCCCCTTTGCCTCCTGCCTTGCCTGCTGCCCCTTGCCTCCTGCTGTGCCTGCTTCCCCTTGCGGAGGAGAGTGTGGGGCGCCGAGCAGTTGCTGAAAACCTATTCATGAGCGACCACTTGGCGACCCTCTCTCTCTTCTGCATCAAGAAAAAAGGATGTCGTCTGAATTGGGGAGGCCACTGATTCCGGGACAATTCCCTACATGGAGTCCAGTTTCTAATCACAATGTTATAAGTAAAATATATTTTTAAAAAATAAGAAACATTTTTAATGTAGTTACATTTAAAAATAATTAAGCAGTGACGTCCTAAAACTCCTGGCATAGAAAGAGCTAGCATACTAGCATTTGAAATTCCCATAGGAGTGTCTAGTTAAAAAAAATGTATGGTTTGATGGGGTAAATTGAATTGGCTTGGTTTAAAGATGTCCCAAATAGGCGCAGACTGGCCAGATGTCAAAAGAAAAAGAAAAAAAATGACTACCACAAACGTTGACAAAGGCTGGTTGTAGAATTAGTGCAAGGAAATGGTTAAAATACAACCATTTTAAATAGCCTGGGTGTCTAGTTTTCAATAATATATGATTTGATGGGGTAAATGGAATTGGCTTGCTTCAAAGATGTCCCAAATAGAACACTACTCCACCTAAATGTAGCCTTTTAGCCCCAAACAACCAGTAAAACCCATGCATGGGTGATAAGACTGTACTCAGGAGATGTTGCTGAACAGATTTTGGGGTGATGTTTGACAGTAACGTATACCAGGAGCTATAAATTCACGTGAAGTACAATGTGTTAAAAACACCACAAAGTTTGACAAAGGCTGGTGGTAGAATAAGTGCATGGAAAGAGTTCAAATAGCACCATTTTAAATACACTGGAATGTCTAGTTTTCAAAAATATATAGTTTCATCAGGTTAAATTGAATTGCACAGCTTCAAAGATGTCCAAATCGGGGCATGGGGGCAGAAGCACCCAATGTCAAAATTCCAAGTTATAAGACTGAATTGTGCATGCCCCAAATGTGTCATTTTAACCCCAAATAACTTGTCAGACTCATGCATGGGTGGTATCAGTGTACTCAGAAGATGTTGCTGAACACATATTGGAGTGGTGTTTGACAGTGACATTTACCAGGAGCTGTACATCTATATTAGAAGTACAATTTGTGTGAAACACCCCCCACCCAAAAATAAAGTGCTCCCACAAAGTTTGACAAAGGCTGGTAGAGAAATTAGTGCATGGAAAGTGTTAAAATATCTGCATTTTTCAATATATTATAAGTAAGAGAAGGTGCTCTTTTGAATTTATTGTATTATTTTGTAGGAAGTTAGATGATATGATCAAAACAAGCATCTCTCTAAAGAGAGCCCTTCTTGTTCTGAAAAATATATATAACTTGTGTGGATACACCAAGCGAGAGAGAAGACAAATACGATCACCACCAAACAGCCTCAGTCACGAAGGATACAAAAATAAGCAGGACAGCCCAGTCCTTAAAGGGTTAAGTTTTACTTTGTTACTACTGCCTCTTCTTTGTTATAAACATATAAATGAAAAAAAAATACTTTAAAAATTGAGTAAATAAAATGAGTCCTCCTGTTTCTAAATGTGTTACTTTCATAAATAGCTATCAATTGGTTGCAGAGTCGTTTCGGAAGTCTCTGACCCCATCCATGCCTTTGAGCACAACCCCTAAAGCAAAAATGTCCGATAAAATATGGGAGCTATGCAACATTTACTGCAGCCAGAATAAAATGTCACCGAAGAGACAGGTACATTACCTGTTTATATTTATAATGGTATTTGGGAGTATCTATAGTTAATCACATTTTCATATATAATATATATATATATTGTAGTTTAAGCAGCCATTAATGTGCGTTTCAAAGGGTGGCATGAGGAGAAGGGCAAGTTTGCACAATATTAATACATGTATACATTTCTGAATGTTGCTTCTGATTATAGTCCATCTAAATGAAGGTGACAGGAAGCTGATCTTCCACTTTGACTGTTGTGAAGTTATCAATGAGCACATTGTTAGATTCAGTCTTCTTTGTCCACGAGATTGGAACATTCTGTTCATGTTTCCTCCCTGGAAAACATAGCAATGTAAATGACATGAATTAGGGAATTCGACAAGATATGAGTCAGTATCTTGACTGAATTGAACTACTGATTGTGCTTTCTTATATTTTAGTGTAGCGGAACCAGAATGTGAGATGTGTTTTGTCTGATCCGCGTTTGACACTGTACATTTGACAAAAGTCTGGTGAACAACTTCATCAAGTTTAGCATTTTGTTGACTGTGCATAGACATTTGAATATCTAGGCAACTCCTAGACCTCTATGCCTCCTAAGTTCCTCTTTGAAGACTGCTAATAGAAAACTACAAATAGGCACTTATAAGTAAACATACATATACATTAGGTAAATATGCATATAGCCGCATGTACAGAATATGCACACGCTTTGATAAATTACTGACTTCCAGTGCTGTTTTTAACAAGGGGCAAAAGGGGTTGTAACTGCGCCCGCTGCTCTAGGGGGCAACTCCTGCAATCATCTGCTGCACTGGCCAGCAGCTTACCTCTGCATTGCTCTCTTGTACTGCCCAGGGGAAGCAGAAACGCAGCAGGGTCAGTTACGTTATGCCACATAATCCTGCTACGGTCCTGCTTCCCGAGCAGTAAAAGAATAGTTGTTTGCACAGTGTGTGAGCAACACAAAGGTAAGCAGGGGGCCCGTATGGAAGTCTGCAGGCACCATAGGCAAATCTGCAGTTGAGGTAAGGGGGTGTGGGAGTATGTGTGAATGAAAGAGTATATGATAGCATGGATGTTTTCCATGGGGCTGCATGTGCCTTTCATCTTCCATTATTTGTCTGCCCAGGCCCAGTGCCCTGCTACTATTGCTGATGTACCTCTTTGACTGTCCTAACTCTGAGGGAACCTTTTTTTCTTAAATTTCTATAATAAAAGGTGAGTCCAGAAGATGTCAAGGACCTCCCCTTGAGAATGTCCCCTAATGTTGTTCCAAATCAAAAAAGACCCCCAAATTTCATGGAAGCTGAACAGCCAGGAAATTAAAAAATAAAAAAATAAAACAAAAATTTCCTCGGAAGCAATTTTGCTCGCCGTGCACATGTCTATTAAATAATGCAGTCAAGTTAGACTTTATGGTTTTATTTAAAAAGGTTCCAGAACACAGAGGTATCCGGTACATTTATATCAAAGATTACGTAAGTATACTCCGAGGATGATCATTCACAGATTCTTGTCCAAGATGTGCAGTTATTGGGCTTCATTAATCTGAACCAGAACACATCTCTACCCCTGTTATCAGTTGAGTTCTGTTGGGTTTCTCACATCTGCAAAACTGAACTTAGGTCCACAAGCAGCTCACATCATGCAAATCAAACCTTTCCTTGGTTATATTGATCTATTGCACAAGCATGAATGGTTACCAAACTGCACTTCAATATTTTTATTGCATGGAAAACACTTGTTAAGTGTTAACTGTATTAAGAAATACGCATTGAAAGATTAGACTTGCTCTCCAGATGAACACAAAGCGTGAACTAGTTTGAAATAATTTTCTTCTGCATTTAAACAATTTTCTCTCTCTTTGCAGATAACACCCTTGGCATTGTCCTTGGATGTGTTTTCGGATTCCTAACATTATTAGTCTTAATAATACTGATCGTTGTCAATGAAAAAAAGCGAAGCAAGTAAGTATCTCATACATAAAGGGGATGGTTACAAAGGTGTAAAGAGGGATATTTAAGATCTTATCAATTTTTTAATTAATATATTAAAAATAATCCTATTAAGACATTTCTTATTTGAAAACCTTACAAGGAATATTGGACGAAATGTTGGAAATATTAACATTTAGAGATCAGTGAATAAATGTTCCTTGCTTTCCTCCTTCTGTTCTGGGTTAATATCATCAAATGGGAAAATAAAGAAGGGGCACGACCTGGACATTGTGGTTATGTTTTTGTTGTAGAATATGTATTTTGGGGCAGGGGGAGGCTGATAATTAAGTAGTCACGGAGTAACACAAGTGTACCCTGAACCCGTCTTAAACCTAAAGTTGAACAGGCTGTACTGGTTGTGCTGTAGAATGTGGAACAACTGATAGTTCCCAGGTATAGATTTAATTCTATAAGATACTGCCCAGGGCCAGATGGGTGCTGTGCCAGGAGGCACTGGGCCCCCAACTTTGTGGCATATTGACCCAGACCTGCCCTACAGCTAGCAGTATAAGCATGAAGAGTCCTAAATGGGTGGCTTCTCTTGATCCAGCTGAGATAAATGTCTTCATTGACAGTGCCACTCTCTAGAGATGTTTATATAGTAAATACATTTAGGCGACAGAAATGCTTCTGTAACCCAAGCATACACTCTGTCATCACATATACTTTAACTTATGAAATATGAATATAATATCTGTTTTGGTATGTACAAAGACGTGACAATTTGTAAACACATTATATTGAGAACGTTCCTCGTGGAGTCAGATGTGTGCTGTAAGTCTTGCTGTGTGCAGGCAGTGTGTAACATAATACTGGAGCTGGAGATCTTTCTTTTGCTGCAGAAAAATTACTCCAACTCATGTCACAGCGGGACCCAGAAAGCTAGATAGGTAGTAAGCGGCTTGTAGCAAATCTTGCACATTTTCAGAATTGTGACACCAGCGCCCCAAATGAAGACAAAATAGATGATTTTCAAATGGAGAAGAAAACCCCCTTGTCACACTATATCGTCCTTTTATGTTTATCTACTACAAAGGTGAATACACATGGTGGAGTCGGATAGCATTTTCCTCCACTTTGAAGCAGGCAGAATTGTTGCTATGCAAAACATTATAGTGTTTACATTCTTGGTGGGACATCTGACATGGGTCTTCCAAAATATTGGATGAAATGTATTTTGAAACCTATACACTTAGCGTTTCATAACTTAATAACTAGCATGTTATCACACGCTTACAGAAGGGTTCTGCAGCCTGATTAGTAAAGATTTTGTCTCTTAAAACAGGGAGTTCAATTTGTTTCCAGATTATTATTATATTTTATTTAGTGCCAACAATTTTTTCTTACAGTACATAGTCGAAGGGTATGACAAAACTAGAGTTGATAGACTAAAATCAACCTTTACGTTAGGTAAAGAGAACTCTACTTGCAATCTAGAGGCATTGTGTTATAAAGATATACATGCCTGCCATCTCTTTCTGCTTCATTCCTTATATTCCTCTATACCTGCAATCTCTTCCTCCCTTATGCCTTATTTTCCTCCATACCTGCCATCTCTTTCCCCCTTTATATCTTATATTCCTCCATGGAATATAATTTTTGTGCACGTTAACACTAAATGCACATTCTACATGTTTTTTGTGTTTGTTTTCCTTTATAAATCAGTTGTTAACATTAAAAAAACCATGAGAAATGGCAGCACTCAAATCAGACAATGACAGCTTGATCCTTCTGTTCGGCTTTTGCATGTTTCTCAACCCTTTGTATGCCTGCGCTTTATGGGATAATGACTATGCCTCTCCCCTTCATGACATGGTCGAAAAGATACAGAGTATGATAAAATTAAAATGATGCCCCCCTCCCCGAAAAAAAACTTCTGTGGAGGCCCATGATTCCACTCCATCTATAACTTAATTCCCCCAAAGTGTTGTAATTGCTGCTTTTGGTTATAATTCCATGGGTTTTACCTCCTTCCAAAACCTGCGCATTGTGCCATGATTGTATTACAATGACATTGCAAGATTTGAGAAAAGTTAGACTGAATTCCAGTGGGACCAACACTCCCTTCAGCAAAAAAAAAGAACTAAGATATTATATTGCTTATATGTTTCATTAGAAAAATACTAGATTCTTCTTATAAATAGGAAAAAATGCTTTGTTAAAAATAAAAAAATAAAGGGTTTGTGAAATTTTGAAATAGATTTCAATTCAAATAAATGCAAATAGTTTTTAAACTTCTACTTAATTTTGCTTGTTATGATTAAAAATATCTTGGGATAGGATGTTCTGTTATCTCTAGGATTTAGCTGTGAAATAATACCATAGCAACATCGTAACCATCATCTGTTCATCGTAACCATCATCTATATGTGCAATGGAACAGTAATTTATACTTGTGCTGAAAAATAAAAGGAAATCATTCTAAATATATCAAGGTAACATTTGTTGATGATATATCACTATAAATAACTTAAAATTGGATCTGTGGCCAGAAACAAAACTTGGATATCTTGTTTCCTACCCGGCGGTCAGGGTTGGCCTCCTGCTGCTGCTCAGGTTCCACCTTCTCTGGTCCACCATCGGGCTGTCCTCCTGCAGGTGATCCTCCCCGCCGAAGAGGATGTCTTGTAGCCAGTTCGCCTGGTATACCCATCCTTCTTTCAGCCACTACTCCGGCTCCTCCAGGCTGCAGTGGTCGTTTCAGGCCTCACGTGCAGCCGCGCTGTGGACGCAAACACATTGTGGATTCTAATTTTGCTGCCAAAATTCAAATATGGTGCCAACATCTCATGTGAAGCCCTATATAAACCCCAGAAACTAGAATGCTATGCCCATATCTGTCATATCTGTGCTAATCATAGTGTGTCCTGTCCCACTGCATTCTTATTCGTATCAATTCTATGTTTGACCCCTGCTTGACCTCAACAACTCTGTTCCCTGGCTCCTCAAACTCGGCTTTATTATACAACTCTCCTGAACTCTGGTACAGCTTGTCTCTGGTTATCCTGTCTTTGCTCCATAATCAAAACATCATTTCACAACTTTTAATAGCACGATAGTCTTAAGCCTATTCTATAATCTGTCTAGTTCTACTCACTTGCCACAAGCTTTGTACTTATGAGGTGAGGCTGATCTGACCTCTATTTGAATCTTTCGCTAATTTTAGACTTACCAAGAATAGGAGTATTGTGGTTTGTATTAATGTATTTTAATCCAGTATATTTTATTTCCATTGATAAAGTTAGCTTTAGCAGGTGGCATGTCTTAGCTAGGAATTCGTGACCATGTTTATTAGATATCTACAACAGTTGTAAAAGGGGACAGGATTGTAACCAAAAAGGAGAGTGGTGTGATGTTCTTTTGATGAACTAAACATTTGCATCTTCACTCTAGTAGTTTAGCAAATAGACATGAACTACATAATAAGATGCAGTTAATTAAAGTAAGGTATAAATAAATGAGACAATGTAAAGAAAGAGAGAAATCACCCCTGTTCTCTTGTGCTATCGATATTTGTACACGAGTCAAAAATCTAAACATTTCGGTCAACATGGACCCCATGAAATAACTAGAGTCTCGGACTGGGGCTATCTTCTATAATAATCCATTTGAAGTATATATGCCAATTTTCTATGATACTGTACCAGAAATGAGTATAAATCATAAAATGGAATCCAGATTCTTTATGCAATGAAGGATGCTATCATCACTTGTTATGTGACTAACCCAAAATTAGCTCAACAAAAGACCTACACAATGTAGAAATCCTGTATCTTGCAATAACCCCTTTTTTCTGACCTTTACAGGAAGAAGGAAATAACTGTTCCACCAGTGACATTCCAGCAATCTAACGAACCTTAAGGAGAATCCTAAAGGAACTTGTCAACATGACCTTGCCACTGAATATAAACTTTGATAACATATTGCGAAAAAGAAGAAAAAAGAACTATTATGGCAAGATTGTAACATGTACTCACTAGCAACTCATGCTACTAGAAACCTGGAAAATTCAGTTCTATCCCCTAATGATGTCATGTAATATGTAATGACACTATGACATGCGCTGGGAGCAGGTGTATAATAATTGTATTGATTTTACCCTTTGGTCTTCCATTTTACACACGGATGAATCCAGTGTAAATGATATTTTCCCAAGATTGTGTAATACATGTAATTGGGAGTGATGGTTCATTACACATTTCACGTTTTATGTTCCTATTTATTTCAGATACTATTATATATAAACCCTATACGTATAAATATATGTTTGTTGAGGCAAACTATGTATTTATTTTAAATAATAAACCCAAACTAAAAGCTCATAAAAAGTCATTTGGAGGTGTCTCCGGTCTATACTTGCTGGTCTTGGCTTATCCTCCCTAGCCATGTCTTCTAAAGCCTTTCCCTGACTCCACTCAGCTTTCACTCTCATGTCTATGTAGTGCCGGGTTTTTACATGGTTTATATTTGCCCTTGGGGTATAGCCTTCGATTTCCCATCAGCAGCATTGGTAGACAGCAATGGCTCTGCGCATGTGAAGACTCTAACCCCAATCCCCCAAAACAGGCATTATTGTTCCCTCACTTCTCCAATGTCCCAGCCTCATATTTCAAATTAAGTGTATTTTGCGAGCAGTTTAAAGAAAATCCCTTGCGGATGAGGAATTTTGAAACATCTTGATCCTGGATTTTCACGCAGGTATAATTACTATGTAACATAATTTTCTCTCTGCTAATCAGGAAACAAAAGAAATCACCCAAACTGAAATAGTAACAGCAGATCACACAGCTCACTGCTTATCACCGGATAATTCTGAATTGCAAATTCTAAAGACAGAAAGTGATATACTAGACCAAAATGATCTCCCTCACTGCAAGCCAGTAGCCACTCAATTATTATTTGGTTTAGAACAGAAGAAAATGTTCTCACAAGCTGTGCATTATAGTTTAATCTTCCAAGTAATCCACACCACTGGTTGTGTTCAGTGAGTTATTTTGTAACCCAAAATAGGCCAACTAAGCCTATGGAGGCAGGTCCAGGTGGATGACAGTCCTGCTGCTGTGGGGCAGATGGCCCTCTTGGATGATCAGGCCCCCTGCTGTGTAGTTACTTCATTGTACAGATCTCCACAACTAGCTTGTTAAAACTATCCTCTATATGATACAGTTAAAGGCACTGGGTGGCTTTAAGACACAGAGTGGCGGTATTCTGCAATGAAAACAGCGGCCACAGAGGGGGTGGCTGGTGGCATTGCCCTACAACCAAGGTAAATAATACCCCAGTGAGCATGTCCATTTCAGAATAGTCAGAGGAATTCTCTTGTAGTAATAGGTTATTTTTACTGGCACTCTAATTTCCCGTGTTCAAACAGAACAACAATCTACTGGGATAAATATCACATTTGTAATGTATTCTAAATGTTACTGCTGCTGTGCATTGGGATACACACAATGGACAATGCAATGTACTCTTAGATGCCTCTGTGTGAGTTTGTTTATGGCATGTTGTCTGTGTAAACATATTATCATTATCATCCCAAAACTGGTGTGTTACCGGTAATAATCTCTATTAAGTTATATGCTATAAAATGCTGCTTTTTGACTGTGTTTTGGCAACTATTTATTTACCCTCTGCTATTTCTGGTTTGGAAACATTCATGGCAAAAAAGATAAACAATACCAAAGATATGTTCGATGGTAAAGTATGTAAAAAGCAGGTGTTTTAAATGTAGACTGACATCAGTTCTTACACCTATTTACAACATATATATCATGTCAGAGGTGGTTACCCTAAATGCAAACAATTTTCTTATGGTTTAAGTGGATGAAAGAGATGAGAAATATAAATCTGAATAACTTAAAAAATGAACATTAAATAAAAATAATTAATCGGGTGACAGATGGTTTTCAGCGCTCAGTTTAGATTTCCATGGTATTATACCAGCTATGACAGTTCCGCTCAGCTATTGGGGTCTCCAACACATTTAGCAATTACATTTCTAATTATATTCTTTTTATTTCTTCATTGACTGAATCACAAATCCAGTTGTGGAATTGAATTAAAATAGAATAATTGGATGTGTGGTAGAAATTAAGGCATTGAAGGCTTTAAAAGACTGCAAATTTCCGATTCAATGACTACCTCTTTGTAAAGGCCACTGGAAAAGCTTTGGAATAATCGTATGACGTGTGGATTGATTTTTATGCAATAAATGCATTGTTTGTTTGATATGTCTGATACCGTACCTTTAAAGATTCTATGTTGATTAAAATGATCTGGGATTTCAATAGGAGACTGGAAATTTTGTATTTGTGTGTCTTGTTTCTGTTCACTAAATATTTGTTATATGTTTGCTAATTATGACATGTTGCTTACAATGTCACAAAGAATCTGTTTTTGACATGTAAAATAAAATCTATGAATGGCTAAAAAGTTGTTGTTTGCATCTCTAACTCAGGAACAATGTCCCTGGGTGTTCTAATTGGGAAAGGGCACTTCTATATCACATCTTCCATCATTAGCATCGGCTTCAGAAGTGGAAGTATATGCATCCAATAAGAAGAAATTCAGGGATCAAAACCGAAGAAGAAAATGCTCACAGCACAATGAAAAGGGGGTGCTGTAACCTTAAGGTGTTTTCTCCTCCACGTCCCAATCATACAAGCAAAAATAAACAAGGTCAGCACACCAAAAAAATGCTATGCAGAATTGTAATTCAAAGCAATAATGAGCAATCACATAATGAGTTATGAGTAACAGTGCATTTGCACATCAGCATAGATATACATACTGTATATATCACAATCTTAAACATGATACAACATGTAAACAGGCTGTTTGTATGCTTTTCTTTATAGGTTGGATTTTAAAGAGTGTTTAAAGTAGACTTGGAACTATTTTATGATTTGCAAATTAAAGCTCTCAGCTAGCGTTTCAATGGGGGCCCTTCCTTATTTTGGCACAAGTCACTTTACATATTACCCTATATTATACATTTATTAATTCTATTAGCTGAGGGGGCTTGGAGGTAATTTTTTTAATATATTTTTTGTAGCACTTGTAGTGATAGGGCTAAGGGATATTGAGTATGTTTAAAAAATATATTGTTTTTTAATCTTTTTATTATTAAAACTAAATACAAACCTTAACATTGTGGTTGCAAACATCTTTGCAGCTCTATCGCAGCTACAAACAGCTTCTCGGTTAGCATTAACACTGGAGACATGATCCACTGTCTAACAAAACCTAACAAATAATTATGCAAACTTTCAAGAAATGTAACAATGCCTTATGCATGGCCAACTTTGGTCTTCCGGCCAGAGAAACCCTGTGAGATGATTTATCTTGCCTGTAATGTAGCCATTCTCAGGGGAGAACCTCATAGGAGTTTCGCAAATCCTCTCTATTGAGAGGTTTCACAAGATGCTTTGACTACATAGACTTGTAGAATCTCTTAACAGAGCTTAAAACAGTGATACATACACTCCAAACATTGCCAAATGTCTGCCAACGCTTGCAAAGAGATCTTCAAAAAAAAAACAGACACAAAGAAAAAGTGCAATGCAGTCAAACAAAAATCCAACTTTTTCCCAATTATCGTTGCACTCACAAAAATGAAAGACAATGTTGGTTCTCAAATTATAATAGATGGCTCCAATAATATGAGATGGTTATTCAACTAAATGAGAGAGAAGTGTCGATTAGTGGAAAAACAGCTTCCAAGTCATTAATGAAAATCCACTAGGAGCCTTCTGTTTATTCCCTTCGGGGTGAAATACTCGGATTTTAAAATCAAGTTTGCGAACCAAATGTATGGGACTAAGATTAAACATAAAAAAAAATATATACTGCAGTCGAAATACACAATGCATTTCACACATTCAGGGATTTGACTAGGTGTGAGACTTACAGGAACAACATGAGATTTTATATATTATTTTAACTCACAGTTTGATAAAACTGCTCACACACAATGGCTGATCTACTGCTGCCTTTATCATATAGATAACGTTATTCGAGTTACATATCAGTTGTAGTAGTTAAGGCTCCAGGAGATTATGAAAAAGAGAGCTGTTAAGATTTAGAGAGGAGTCCATTAAAAGACTGGAAACTAAAGAATCTTAACCTATTTTTTTTTATGATCTTGTCCAGGTGGAAACTATATAATAAACAGTTATGACTACAGAAAGTCCTGCAATAAGGTCTGAGCAGCATTCCAGTACTGTGGCCTGCTAATAAGTACAATCATATATGGAGTGGTATTTTTGCAATTCTATTCTGTTCGCTGCAAATTCCGAGAGAGTGTGCAGTGTTCTCTGTCCACCCACTGCCTGTTCCCGGTCCTCCAGTATTGTTGGTTTGGCTACAGATCAAGTGGAGTATTGTAACTGTCAATCATCATGTAGCAATCAAGTAACTCCAATAAACCCACATCAATTGCTTTCGTACAACCACAAATCCCAACAAAATGATTCTGTAGAAGCCTGAGCAAAACAGCGTGCTTTGCAGATAACCAGAGAAAGGCCTGGGATGGAAACCACCAAAGGGATGTCAGCGTTAGCATTTTACAGAAGTGAATTACAGATGCATTACAAATGTGTAACTGAGATTCTTCCATATGATTGCTATATTAACTCTTAGGGCTCACATATGTAAACCTGTGAGTTTATATATAGTTCACTGGAGAGCCCAATGCAATGAGATGTTGTGTTTTGATATTTACCGCTTATGACTATCTAAAAGGCATATTGTGTTTGATCAACAAACAGAGCTTGCCACAAAGCAGCCGATATAAACGGAAACATCATGGGTTCAATTGGTAATAGAGCTACCATGGAGTCATGTTTGCAAGATACAAAGTAAATGACATGACCTTCCTCGCAGTGTAAGGGTTAACATAGGAGGAAGTGATAGTTAAAGTCTAACTGGAAGAGAATTACAAAGAGTGGAGATATGACTGAGGCATCAAACCACAAAGACATTGCGAGGAATTTCTAATTACAGGGTAGGAGATCTCAAAATGCTCAGGCCACATAAATACCTCCTGTGCCTTTGTAGCATAACCAAATATTTGGGGGCTGAACAGATTTTAACTGTTTAACCAAAAGAAGTATATATTTTATCCTTTCCTTTGTGAACTGATATTTGTGTGCTTTGTTTTATGTGGCTCAGACTATCCTACTCAGTTAATGTGGAGTATGTGCTTTTTTAAATGAATAAAACCTCACATATCCTGATTTAGTATGTCTGTCCTGATTTTGGTCCTCCGATGTATAGAGTGCATGCCAGAAACAAACAGGGATTCATATATATTTAGTGAGGACCGAAGGAGTTAAGGTGTCCTAAGAAGAATATACAATGAAATTGCTAAAGAGGGTTCGTATTATTATGTTATCATATAATGGGATATTATTCACCCAACTATTGTAATAAATTGCCTTACAATAGCTTGCTAGTCCTCATGTCTTCATCTCCACACAGACCTACTTCGTAGCGGGAGATTTTAGCATTGACCCACAAACCCCTGTTTGCCACATCAGCCACATTGTATACATTTAATATTTGGCTACCGAGTGGTACCTTGTCAGGAAATGGGTTTTCGTGGCCAAGCAGTAGCACACAAGCCAAATATCACTAGGTGCGTTGTCAAGTGTAGACTAGAGTGGTGTAAAGAGCACCACCACTCAACTCTAGATCAGTAGAGTCTTTGGAGTGATAAACCATGCCTCACTATCTGGAAGTCTGATGGATGAATCTGGGTACGGCTGATGCCAGGAGAACGCTACCTAACGGATTGCATAGTGGCAACTGCGGCTAAGGGGGGATAATGATCTGGGGGTTTTTTTTTTCAGGGTTTGTGCTTGGCCCCTTAATTCCAGTGAAGTGGAATATACAGTGTACAAAGAAATTTTAGACAATTTTATGCTTCCAACTTTGTGGCAACAGTTTGGAAAAGACCCCTTGCTATTCCAGCATGACTGTGCCCCAGGGCACAAAGCAAGTTCTATAAAGCATGGTTTCCCAGGTTTGTGTGGAGGAACTTGAGTGGCCTGTACAGAACCCTGACTGTAACCCCACTGAACACCTTTGGGATGAATTGGAACTGTGAGCCTCGCCTATTGAGCAGTGCACTGAGCAGTTTCACAGTGTATTTACTAGATGTCAGCTTTTAATATGCCTGATTCTATTGATCTCAATGTGACACCATACAATGTATATGTGGGAACTGAAAATGTGATATCTTAAAGCAGTGAATGTTTGATGTCTTCTCAACGGAGCAAAAATCTGTTTTGTATACAAAACAAGTCTCTGCATGTAGAGATTCCTGGAAATAGTCTCTTTCACAAAATGAAACCCTGCACTTCTAATTGTTATATATGGCGTGAGACATTCTTCCAGGTATTTATCGGTGTTTCATAGTTAAATTACTGTTTCCCAATAAATTATTGCAAGCAAAATAAAATACTTATGGTAATATTGGCAAGTCTAAGAATAAGACACGCACACAACACGCCAGAAGATGTGTCCATTTTGGTGGTTCTGTTGGTTCTCTCATTTGAATATGTCCCTTATCTTAGATACATTTTCTATCTTTTTTGATCTCTTCAATGTAGAATAGGAGCTGCTGTAGCTCATAGAACAAGTTATTGTATCCATGAAGAGCTTCTTCTTCTCATCAAGACCTAATACTAAAGTGACATGCTTCTAAATTCTGAAACAGGATCTGCTGGGAGTCTGAGAGCATAATCCTATAAAATCACTTTTAAAACCTTGGTTTCCAAAACAACTGGAAAATATTGTCTTACTTATCACATTTTTAATTTCTGTTCTGTGGGGCTTCTCATTTCAGACACGCACAGACTGGTTTCCCGGTAACCATCCAGAAGGTGTAATTAATAACTTAAACACTTCAATGAGTCAACTCGTCAAAGTGAACATACAAAATCAAAGGCTGGGTATGGGGGTTAGACAGTGGGGTGTTCACTAAAAGGGATATGATTGATTTGGACATAACAGTGATGGGTAAAATAGCAGCTGACGTCTCAGAAACAAGATTACAAGGAAAAGCATTGTTTTTGGGACAAGGCTTTGAACCTTGTAGTCTACATTGTGTTTATTTAAGAGGTGAACAGGTCACAAACCTAAATGAAGGGATGAGTCAATGGAGGAGACTGCTCAGGTCAAAAGGGTGAGGTGATTTTAATTAAAAAGAACTTACTTGTACCATTATGTGTAGATAAGGAAGGAAGTCATGGTGTGAGATGGACATAAAGTAATGGTTTGAGGGCAGGAATGTAGGTGGAGGAATTCATATGAAGGATGGACAAAGAGATGATGGTGCAGAAAGAAGGTGTGGGAGGTTAATGGGACATTAGGTAAAGAGATAATGAAGTAATATACCTGGTAAAAGGGACCCATTAAAATCACAGCTTTTACAAGAACAAAATTCACAACTTAAATCAACCTACTGTACAGCTCATAATTTTTTTTGCCAATCGGAGCAATTTTTTTGGAATTATTTGGGGTAAGTGTTAACGTCTTTCAAGCTGAGATCTGTGTCAGTGTGTGGCAGAACTTACTAGTATCTAATGTCCTCCTAGAAAGGCTACCTGAATTAACAGCAACCACCAACTTAACAACACATCAGAGGGTGGAAGAATAACTATGCAGATCTTATAAACACAAAAAAAAAAGTAAAATAAATAATATATATATATATATAAGTTTAGATATATAATTTTATATCTGTAAACACACCAGTATGGGTATGTTAATAGATGCGTGAGACTTTACTATTCCTTTACTATTGCCACAGTTGATTCCAGCTATCTATTAACCTGTGGACATATTCCTCACATTACCTCTTCTACTCCATAAATGTAAATTATGTTCTTTAACATTGACACTCTTCTTTTTTTAATTGCTTCCCTCTTGGACCAAGAGTACATGGCATTGTAAAATATAAAATCTTGGATTAGAAAAAAGTCACAAATCTGTATATAATAACTAACATGTGTTACTTTTTATTGACAGCATAATATTAAGAACTTACCTTATGTTTATTTTTGTTGAAGGTGGATCCTCAAGTACTAGTCATTTTCTCTATATGCCCCTTTTTTCCATGTCACTAAAGTACTAGTTATGTTTCAGCCCATTGGATGCTAAAACTATAGTTTGCACCTTTCCTGAATCATAATTAAAATATTAATACACATCACTTTATAACTTGTATAATAGTATTTTTATTACAAATTAGTACATAATCAATTCTGAATATGGTCTACATTTATAGTAGGAGACACATGAAAGCAATATACCAGTGCATTATTTTAAGATGTTTAAAGCTGAAACGTAATTTACCTTGTGGTGTTGCAGAGGAAATGGGAGATAATTCAGTACTTCCCTGATCTATCTATCTATGCAGTAACACAGGTCACACACACCACGGGTAATCACTGAGGAGATGATAGATCTTACTCTATCCGGAAAGCTGGGAATGCATGATAGCGGGTGATGGCCCAGGCCAGAGAGTGGAAGGAGACAGATAAATGGGGATGATAAGAAAGGTAAAGATTGATGAGGACACATTGCAGAGCACAAAAAGGAAAAGAGGGATGAGCGAGGCATAACCAGCCAAAGGGTAGCTGTCTCCTTCACAGCCTTTGGCCTGATTTAACCACATGGAAGCAGATATAACAGCCTATAGCAGAGCCAGTGTTTTCCAATTTCCTGTCATGAACTTTCCACCCTTCTGCTTTCCTTGCCGGGACCGCCATCAGAAATCCTGGGACCCGGTACAGGTGTACATCCTGGGCCCATGACTCTCCCATCAGCGTGTCCAATGCCCATCCCATTTCGCCACCTATTACTCCACCCATGTTCCAGCCATCCCTCCGTCTTACAATCTTCCCATAAGCACACTTTATGAGAGCAAGGGTGAGCTTGGGTCAGTGGTGCCTGGGTGCAGTATTTATTTGCTCCTGATAACTAACACACATGCAAACTAACATGCAAACTTGTTCTAACTCCACTCACTCTAACACCATACACTTACATACACAAATTGTTTCTCCATCTCCCTGGCACCTATAACCCTTGGCTCATCAGAGATAGTTCAACACCAAACGCTGACACACATTCATGGTATCACTATACGTTGACACCCACACAGGCACATATTACACGCACATGTATATAAATATATATATATATTGTGATAACTACTCAAAAGATTGGTATATAAGATGAATTATATATGTATCAGTCCACCAATCAGCCATAACATTATGACCACTGATAGGTGAAGTGAATAACACTGATTTTGTTATTATGGCACCTGTCAGTGGGTGGGATATATTAGGCAGCAAGTGAACATTTCGTTCTCATAGTTGATGTGTTAGAAGCAGGAAAAATGGGCAAGCATAAGGATCTGAGTGACTTTGACAAGGGCCAGATTGTGATGGCAAGATGACTGAGTCAGAGCCTTTCCAAAACTGCATGTCTTGTGGAGTGTTCCCAGTCTGGAGTGGTCAGTACCTATCAAAAGTGGTCCAAGGAAGGAAAATCAGTGAACCAGCGACAGGGTCATGCGCAGCCAAGGCCCACTGATGCACGCGAGGGGGCGAAGGCTGGCCCATGTGGTCAAATCCAACATACAAGCTACTGTAGCTCAAACTGCTTTAAAAATTAATGCTGGCTCTGAGAGAAAGGTGTCAGAACACACAGTGCATCGCAGTTTGTTGTGTATGGCGCTGCATAGCCGCAGACCAGTCAGGGTGCCCATGCTGACCCCTGTCCACTGCTGAAAGTGGCTACAATGGGCACGTGAGCATAAGAACTTGACCACGGAGCAATGGAAGAAGGTGGCCTAGTCTGATGAATCATGTTTTCTTTTACATCACGTGGATGGCCGAGTGCGTGGCTTACCTGGAGAACACATAGCACCAGGATGCATCTATGGAGGCCCTTACTTCGAACTTCGGACTTAAATTATCTGCTGCTAACGTCTTGGTAACATCAGATATCAGAGCACACCTTCAGAGGTCTAGTGGAGTCCATGCCTTGAAGGGTCAGGGATGTTTTGGTGGCATAAGGGGGGCCTACAAAATGTTATGGCTGATCAGTCTATATTAATCTGTGAACACACACTGTAAAATGTAAGATATGAGTAAAATCTGCTATAATGTTAAGCAGATAATTAGTAGGTAATTGTAATACAGAAGGCAACATTTTTATGTGGAAAAAAATATTACACGTGAGCCCAATTTAAAAGTTTTATTTGAAAATATTGTTGAACTATGGTGCTCCATAATTGTACATTTTAATCCCGGAGAAAAAGTACAAAATTACCCACAAAAGCAGTAAACTAATTAAAAGTAAAACATAATATGTTTTAATATAATCTGTATGGATTACCTTTTGTTGAATATCATCTGAGGACCAGTCAAGTTATTTCATAATGTAAATTTATACAAAAACAAGCCTGGGATACCTCAAATTGCCATGTTTGAAATATTAAACGTATCATTTTGCACATTCTGCTTATTAAATAAAAAAACCAACACAAAATAAGGTAAACAGATAATTTAATTTAACATAAGTACAGCATACAGTAACTTTAAGAACAAAAGATACAGAAAGGGAAGCACACCCTAAAAAGCATACACATTCAGATTCCGAGGGGCTGCTGAAATGACCAATAATCTACACACAGAAGCTCTCACAGTGAAACAGCAATACACGTCAGTCGATATCACTATATATTTATATATATGTATATACTTATAGACAGAATCAATAGATTATATAGATTGTGAAATATGCATTCCAGAAAATAAATTCCTTTTTGATAGTATTACATTATAGGAGGAGTGGGTTTCTCTGCATATACATACCACACCCATATACGCAGATAAACCTTATTAGCGGAACTTTGATCAGAGCCAAAGAGTCCTACTTATGGTACCTCAAATATTATTACTGGTTTTTTCCTTCTTTTGGTTTTAAAACATAATTCATTATTAAAATCTTGCAAGAATAATGCTATTTGTGGAAGCAGAGTGTTTATTTTTGGACTACAGAGCGTTATTAATAAAACAGCCCTCTCATTGATTTATTGAGATGTTAGGGCTGGTTCCACCAGTGCGCTTCCTCGGCTCTCTTATCTTTATGTTGCCTTGTTCCTGGTGTCAGGTAATTTCCTTTGTAAATTGTGGGGAGTGGGTTTTCTGTTGGTGACAGGTTCGGTAGCACTCTTGTCACCAGCTCAGAAGATCTCATTTCCTGTACTGCATAATATGATCTTTTCTACTATAGTCCAGTCCTACACCCTCCTCTTTCACTGGCTGTGCAGTTAGGGCACATTGGATAGTGAGAGGCTGCGGTACTATCACAATTTGTGCCAGGAGTACACATTAAATAAAAACTGGAAAATGATGTAAAGGCAGGGCATAGGGACTAAGTCAGGTTCTGGGATGATAGTGTGGCTGCCTCAATATGCACATATTTGTCTAACATTGTATTACCAAACTGCTCCAGTGGTTTAAATGGTATGAAAGAATTAATGACATCATCATACTAATGACACATATTATTGACACTTATTCACCAGCACAGTTCACACAAAGCAGCAATGGGTGAAGCCCAATTGAAAGAACAGAGGAGAAGGTGTGGAATTTTGTGGAAATTCACCAGGAGGTCATGTTGTCCATGGAGCAGCAGACAAAGTAGTGGATGAATAAAAGGTGCAAGAAGAAGGTGCGAGAGATAAAGCAGAACTATGTGAGAGTGAGAGTGTGAGATAACATGAGAGAGAATGAATGAGAGTGTGGTTGTCTCTCCTCACTTTCACAAGTATATAATTAAGTCTTCAGAACATTACAAATAAAGAATTTGGAAAAAGTGATGAATCGACTGTACGAGTATGATACAGCCCCATGGTACAGAACATGGAATTTACTCCAATTTTTGGAAAGCTTTTGGGAAGAGATGCTTGATATTTTGGTGGGAACCAAAATGCTGGTACCACCCAGAGGATCTAGTACTCCTCATCTGCATGGGGGCAAGGGATTGGTTATTAGACATGCGGGTGATGCTACTGCCACTGCTGCTGGGAATTTCCATTTCCAACTCCTTCATCTCGCCTTCTTTTAGCATGCCTCTTTTCTGCTTCATCTTACACATGTCTCTGCAAGTGTAGGCTGCTAACTTGCCTTCACGTTGGGTGAAAGTGCTTAGTAATCTTCTTTTGAATCAGTTTGGACAGCCTACACTGCCCATCAGTTGGAATAGACTCCCTTACCACCAGATGTAGTATATGTGCTGCACAATGCAAAGTTTACCACTCTCATTTCTACTCTTGTGTCTGACTGTGGTCCAATCCACTGCATCAGCATCCTTCTAAAAGCTGCCAAAATGTGAGCTGATGAGTGCTGGTCATCCATAACCTCAGAATGGAGTAAAAGAGATCCAAAACCCTGCTACCAGTTCTGCCCCTCCTGTCATTCTGTGAGTCTACACTAGCTACAGTGGTACCGACTTCAAATATTTGGGCAGCCAGCAGTGTGCCATCAGTAAAAGAAATGTATGATATGCACTAGTGGCGCTCCATATGTCGGAGGTGAAGTGGATGGTTTGTCTAGCTGCCTTGGACAGTTCATCTTTCTGTAATGACACACAAGACTGGTAAAGGGAGGGCTTACCTTTGTGGATTGAATGCATTTATTCGGAGGGTCTGAATCTGACACTTTGGTTTTCTTGGGTATTGGAAATTTTCATTTGGAGTGGAGACGCTCGGCTATTGTCAGTATTACCTGATACCTGATGAGTTGTGCCTTTCAATCTTTACTCTGGGGAGTTTTTTTCTAGTGATTGCAGTAGTGGTGGCACTGGTTTTATTCCGCTTCACCATAGAATAGCTAACATCTTTGCCCTGGATCCCTCCTAGGCTCCGGCACCAGCACATGACCTGTGAATGTAGCGCTGTACAATGGGTAGACAGGACATAACAAGTAGCATAACAAATTGACTAACAGAGACAACAAGTGAGGGGGGTCCTGCTCAAACGAGCTTACAGTCTAGAGGTTCAAGTTCAAATTAATTAATAATTGTCTTTGCATAAAGTGTACGTTACTCATTGCTGAATTAAATATGCATCTTTGGTGTGGTTTAATTGCAAATTGTTCCTTTGACAAATGGGAATTTGTGTTAAATTCTGTGCAGTTTTATTTATCCTTGCACTGTGGCCATACCGTATATATATATATATATATATATTGTGACAGAAAGCAGGGGATGATAAT
>VKOC01020003.1:0-24751 GCA_009364415.1 Spea multiplicata | reverse complement strand
TCTGCACCCGTTTAAAGACGTGCCGGCAATTGTCATCAAGGGGTAAAAAAAACGCCCATAATAATGCCAATTCAGCCACACAGCGTTTTATTAGTGAAAAAACGCTGCGGCCAGATGTTAGCTGTTCTTCAATAGGAAATCGCACAATGACATATCCACTTGGCATTTTTCTGTTTGGAGTTTTTTCAGTCCTCTTTGGTGTTTTTCTGCTTTTTTGGGTTCTGTGGCAGTTTTTCAAAATCGCAGCATGTTGACACTCTGGCGCTTTTTGCAAGGAAATCTTGGCGTTTTTCTCCAATAGAAGTCTATGGGAGAGACAAAACAAAGTTCATATTGAATTTTACACCACTACAAACAAACATACCCAACTGGATCCTGCGTGCCAAAAGCAACAGCAAACAATTTGCACCATCATTTGGGGCCAATCTTCCTAGAGGAGCAGACATTCGGAATAAAGCATGCCTTACAAACCACAGAAAAGAGACAAAAGGGTCCGCCGGGGCGTTTAAGTAGAACTCTACCAAGTAAATGACATCAGGAGAGGGCAGATACTTGCCATTTATCCTAATCCCTTTTAGCTGGGTGAAACATCTAACTGTAAAGGCTGGAAAAACTGCCTAAGGTCAAAAAAGCAATTTCCACAGAAAGGCTAAAACCCCGGAAAAAAACGCCAGAAAAAACACCAAAACGTAGGAAAATGCAGTGGCAGTTTTCCTGGCGTTTTTCATCAAGAAAATAACGCAGGAAGAAAACCCAAGTGGAAACCTAGCCTGACAGTGGCGACGAGGATCGGATTTACAAAGGCCCTACCCAACCTGAACTAGAAAATAACAAGAGTTATTGTAATCACTACACACACCATCCACAGACAGCCCAGCAATATCATGGAACTGATAGACACATTATGTGAGTTTGATGGAGAGCAGACCTCCTGGAGTTCATGGACTGAAAGATTAGAGCAGTACTTTAGTGCAAACACAATACCCCCTGAAAGGCAGGTAGCTGTATTCCTGACACTGTGACCTTCTGTTTCCTGAGAAACCAGCAAGGAAAACACTGGTGAAATTACTAAAACTACTAGAGGATCATTTCCAGCCAAAACCACTGGAAATAGCAGAAAGATTCTGCTTTTATCAGCGGCAGCAGCAATCAGGGGAAGATATTAAGGCCATACTGGCCTCCACCTGTTCATTTGGGGAGTACCTACCCACGGCTCTGAGGGACAAGTTTGTCCTGAGACTGAATAGTGAAATCATTCAAAAGAAACTTACTTGGGCGATTGCAAATGGTGTGAAAGAGGAGGTTTTCAGAGCACCAGTCACTTCTGCTACAGCCAAATGGAAATACAGATTCTCACCCAGAACTATATCAGCTGGCTACCGTGGTGGTAATATAGACTCCAAAAAAAAACCATGACTCAAAAACCTGTCGATTTAAGGACCAACCTTGTCACCACTGCGTAAAAATGGCCCACCTGGGATGGGTCTGCTGTAGTAGGAACAACCACGGTACACCAAGAAAATGTAGAGTTGAGAAACCTACCTCTTCATCTGACAGACAACGATGAACCATCACACAGATTAACTATACATTGCCTACACTTGTCAAACCCTGCAATGACAGTAGAAGTAACCATTGTAACCAAGGAAAAGCATTAAAAATGGTTGATACAGGAGCTGTGGTTTCAGTCATCACACAAAGACACTGGAGACAACTACACATTCAGGCACCTATCCACTCAACCCCAATCAAGCTGCAGACATATTCCATGCAAGTACTCCATCCACTTGGTTGTGCAAAGGTACAGGTATCATACAAGGGTCAGACAAAGAGACCACCTCTCTTAGGTAGAGACTGGATTGCTCCTCTGGGAATGTCAGACATCATCAAGAACCCTTGTAACACCCTTAAAGTCCCATCAACAGAGAATGATGGATGGGTGGAATCATTGAAAAATAATTTTCCAGAGGGTTTAAGACTAATTGGGGAAAATCAAAAATGACTGGGTGAAGCTCAAGCTGAAATCAGATGCCCATCCAAGATTGAAGGCCCGCACAGTACCATTTGCACTTCGAGCTGGAGTGAAAGCTGAACTCATCCAGCTTGTAGAACAGGGTGTAATTTCCAAAGTAGAGCACAGTTAATGGGCATCACCTATTCTGCCAAATTTTCGCTCTGAAAATTGCCAATGGCCAAGCAGAACAGTTTGTGCAGACTTTCAAGAACTACTCAAGGCCACAGTGGCTTCAACTAGTCAAAGGTCCCTATCTCCTCAGAAGTTGGACTCTTTTCTTTTCGACTACAGACCAACACCACATGCTACTACTGGTACAACCAGCTGAGTTGCTTCTAGGCCGACGGCCATGGACTGCTTTTGACATGCTTCATCCTAAGACTGCACATGACCATGTATTGTATTAAAATGGTCATGTCCAAAGAGTCTCCCATTTTAGGTCCACCAAGAGGTCTGGTCATGATCTTTCGGCTCTTCCAACACTTGGTGGCTTCCAGCCACAATTGTGGAATCCCAAGATGTACACAGTCCGTCTGGAATATGGTTCTGTTACCAGACAATATGTAGACTAGTTAAGTTTAGGGACTGAAGACACAGAACATTAACCATTAAAATACTACAATCTCGTCAAATTCTGGCACTGAAGGGAAGGGTCAGGATGGTCCGAGGCAGCTTTTGTCATTGAGCCCCAGCAAGTAGAGTTGCACGGCTTTTAAGCAGGCTGCAGAATGTACTGGTAAAATACCGGCTGGGTGGAAACCCTAGTTACCGCTGTTGATCATAGACGTGCTACATCTTGATGTCCAGAATGTTAGACATCTCTGATCTATGGAGTACTGTACTATTTTCTTAACATACTTTGAGCATGTCTTTGCAAATAACATTTGAAATGAAGGATAATTTATTATAATGCAATATGTATTATAAGAATATGACTTCTAAACCTGGGGCACTAGACGAATTATCAAAACAAATAATAACTGGTGAGAAAAATAGTAGAGGATCTTAACTATAAAACTATTTCCACTTCTTAACCCCTAAAACTTAACAAAGCATGCCTGATTAGATTTAGGTTTCAGAATTTCCTATGATAACTTTTTCATCCAAGAAAGAATATATTGGTTTTATAAAAAATAATAAAAATCGGTTGAAGCAGTAAGGAATACTCTTTGTCAAGGAAAAATTATTCAACATTTGGCAAAATTATCTTTAATAATAAAGTCACTGAAGTTCCAAAAGTATCCTTTGATGAAATCTAAAATATCTTATTATATCAAGACCAGTGCTAATGGAATTATCATTTAAAAATGTCTTCAACATAATGGATATTTCTCCTTCTCTTGAAGAAAACTTTCATCATATTTGTTTTCTTAAAAGGTAACTAAGTACAAACAAGAAATGACATAGCTGCCTTTAATCTAGTAGATTATTTAAAAATACATTTTTTATGATATTAAGACTTATTAGCATTATATGGCGCCTTTCATGGAATGTTTATATAAACTTTATTAAGGAAAAAAATAATCTTATGCAAATCACAAAATTCCCAACAGAGCACAAATTTTATTAAAAATTAATAATTTACAAACTGTATTGTGCCCTAATAAAATGGTATTACAAAAATAATTTTTACCCTATCAAAATATAGTTGCATAAAATGCCTACATTCTAAGCCTGTCTTGTAAGCATATCTACCTTGTAGTTATATATCGTGATTAAACCATTTTATGGAGATTAACCTGTTGTGCACTTTCGACTGAGCTTCACCCTCCATTTGAGATATGCATATAGCACTTTATTAGTGCTTTTCAAAAGTGTGAGTTAGGAATCTTACCAGCCAGTCTACCCTATTTTGCACTTATAGGTTGCGCTATGTCTTACTTGTCTCTTGTGTTTTCCATATAAATTACCCATATCATCTGTAAAGAAGAATTTTGATACTCAAATATAAGTACATTTGCATAAATGTTTTGCAACTTTGAATCACAGGGTGTAAAAACACATTTTATCTTTATTTATATTCACTTATATTGTTCACAGCTCACCTATTCTAACCACTATTTGCTATTTTCCTATTTTTGGGTGTGTTTAAGGGAGACTACCTTGAGTATTTGGTTTGCAGCTTTCCCCTCCCCTTTAAAAGTGCTGTATTTCACCTATATACATTTCCAGTTGGTAAAGAGCTTGTTGCAAGAACACAAAGTGAATGGTGACTGTATAGGAACAGACACCCAGCTCAACAACATTAAAGCATGGAATGTATGGTGAGCTCATGACTCCTCCCACCAGCATCCTGATGCCACCTCCCGTCACTCCAGATTGCCAGGAACACCCCTCATTGGTGGAGAAGCTATATTAGCTTCTCCACCAATGGGACAGTAGCACATGCTCCTTGCCAGCTGCAGCGAAGTGCATTGTGTGCAGTACTCGAAGACAGCGGATCTCGAGGAGGTTCACTGCCTTATCATAGCTCTAACTCTCTCCCTTTACAGCCTCCCTTCCCTTTACCTTCCCAGAGACCTTGTTCTAGATGCTCAATTGCTGTAATGAAAAATGCACTGTGTGCTAGCACAACAGGGTCATGTAACACGATTTTACGTCACATTCACTGAGTCTCCAGGGGATTGCACACCTGTCCCCCATGGCTCCTGCCTGCCACTGGTCGTGTAAAAAAAGCAAGTGATAAAGGTTTGACATAAGTCCTAAAAAATCTTTCTTAAAAAAATACCGGTAGTTTTATGTGATTTAACTTCCAGAGGAAAGAGCAAAATGACAAATATGCTGAGGCTTGATTGCTTGGCACATTAAACTGTTGAATTATGTCTTTGTCTAAGTCAAATTGCACTGTTTAGCTCTACATTTTCACTTTACAATAAAGAGAACAGTATGTATAAAATATCATCTACACAATACACAACTACAATTAGAGAAAGAGGTAGTGTCACAAATCTGAGTTATGTAATTCCCAGTAAAAATATATCCATGTGCTGCACTTCTACAATTAGACTATTCTTAATCATTTATTTACTCCTCTCTTCTCCGTGGCAATGCCTACATGAACATTAGTTTTTTGTATTCAGGGTCATACTAATTTACCAATTTTGTGTGATTGTGTGAATATCCAATAATAAGGAGGGCCCACAATGAAACAAACAAAAGGCAAAAACTCAGAAATTTAGTTAAGAATCAATGGCATTCAATGTCACGTATAAACAGTCAGTTAAAGGACAATGAAATGGCTAAGATCGTTTTTTTTTTTAAACAGTCTGGGTGTAATGCCTTGATGTCAAGGCATTCAGCAACATTGAAATTTACTGCAGGGGCCCTGCGTGGCCTCTCTCCGGGGCATCAATGATTGCCTTTTAATGCCAGAAGTATGCTTACTAATGCCAGAAGTCTGACCAATAAAACGGACGAACTGGAGTTAATAATGTCTGCAGAAAATTATGACATAGTGGGTATAACAGAGACATGGTTGGATGATAGCTATGACTGGACAGTTAACATACAGGGTTATAGTCTATTCAGGAAGGATCGGAAAAAACAAAAAGGGGGAGGAGTTTGCCTTTATGTAAAGTCCAGCCTAAAGGCCACACTGCGGGAGAATATATGTGAGGGAAATGATGATGTGGAGTCATTATGGGTAGAAATATATGGAAAGAAAAATAATAAAATACTTATTGGGGTTTGCTATAAGCCACCAAATATAATGGAAGTAGCAGAAGATCAATTATTAAAGCAAATAAACAAGGCAGCAAATCACAATGAGGTGGTTATTATGGGGGACTTTAACTATCCCGACATAAACTGGGAAACCGAGACCTGTGAATCTCATAAAGGAAACCGGTTTCTGACTATAAGTAAAGATAATTATCTGTCCCAAATGGTACAGGACCCGACCAGAGGGGGCGCTCTACTGGACTTAATATTAACCAACAGACCTGACAGAGTAACTAATGTGCAGGTCAGGGGGCACCTAGGAAATAGTGATCACAATATAATACATTATAACTTGTCCTTCAATAAGGGAACTCTTAGAGGAGCCACAAGAACTATGAACTTTAGGAAGGCAAAGTTTGATCAACTAAGAGAAGCCCTTAACACTGTAAATTGGGAAAATGTCCTCAAAAACAAAAGTACAGACACTAAATGGGAGATTTTTAAAAATATCTTAAATTCTCACTGTGAAAAGTACATACCGTATGGGAATAAAAGAGTCAGGAACAAGAGAAAACCAATGTGGATAAATAAAAATGTAAAGGGGCAATAAATGGCAAAAAAGGCATTTAAGCTACTAAAACAGGAAGGCAGTTGGGAAGCACTAAAAAGCTATCGGGAAAAAATAAAATATGTAAAAATCAGATAAAAGCAGCAAAAGTGGAGACAGAAAGACTCATTGCCAAAGAGAGTAAAACAAACCCCAAAATGTTCTTTAACTATATAAATAGTAAAAGGTTAAAAATGAAAGCGTTGGCCCCTTAAAAAGTAATGAGGGAGAAGTTATAGACGGGGATCAGGAAAAAGCTAATCTATTAAATATATTCTTCTCTGCTGTATTCACAGAGGAAAATGAAATGCCAGGTAATATACAGCAGGATGAGATAAATGCCCCAGTACATGTCGCCTGTCTAACCCAGGAAGAAGTGCAGTGCCGCCTAAAAAAAATCAAAATAGACAAATCACCAGGTCCAGATGGCATTCACCCCCGCGTTCTAAGGGAGTTAAGTAATGTAATAGACAGACCCCTATTTCTAATATTCAAGGACTCTATAGTGACAGGGTCTGTTCCCAGGACTGGCGCATAGCAAATGTTGTGCCAATATTCAAAAAGGGGACAAAAAGTGACCCGGGGAATTATAGGCCTGTTAGTTTAACTTCTGTTGTATGTAAACTGTTTGAGGGTTTCCTAAGAGATGCTATTTTGGAGTATCTCAATGAAAATAAATGTATGACTCCATATCAGCATGGGTTTACAAGGGATCGGTCCTGTCAAACTAACCTGATCAGCTTTTATGAGGAGATGAGCTCAAGACTGGATCTGGGTGAATCGCTGGATGTCACATATCTTGATTTTTCCAAAGCATTTGATACGGTGCCACATAAAAGGCTGGTACATAAAATGAGAATGCTTGGGCTGGGGGAGAATGTGTGTATGTGGGTAAGTAACTGGCTCAGTGATAGAAAACAGAGGGTGGTTATTAATGGTACATACTCTGAGTGGGTGACTGTTACTAGTGGGGTACCACAGGGGTCAGTTTTGGGTCCTATTCTTTTTAATATATTTATTAATGACCTTGTAGAGGGATTGTATAGTAAAGTATCAATCTTTGCAGACGATACTAAGCTCTGTAACGTGGTTAACACAATAGAGGACAGTGCACGATTACAAATGGATCTGCATAGGTTGGAGGCTTGGGCTGGGATGTGGCAGATGAGGTTCAACACAGATAAATGTAAGGTTATGCACATGGGGAAGAAAAATCCAGGCTGGGAATATGTATTAAATGGGAAAGCACTGGCAGAGACTGACATGGAAAAGGACTTAGTAGTCTTAGTTAACAGTAAATTTACCTGTAGCGACCAGTATCGCAGCTGCTGCTAAGGGAAATAAAATCATGGGGTGCATCAAAAGGGGCATAGATGCTCACGACAAGGAAATAATTCTACCACTGTACAAGTCACTAGTCAGACCACACATGGAATACTGTGTACAGTACTGGGCACCAGTGTACAAGAAAGATATAGTGGAGCTGGAGAGGGTTCAAAGACGGGCAACCAGAGTAATAAGGGGAATGGGAGGACTACAGTACCCAGAAAGATTATCAGAATTAGGGTTATTTAGAAATAAAGAATATATAAGGGGGCAGTACAGAGATCACTCCCAGGACCTATTTATACCCAGGACTGTATCTATAACAAGGGGACATCCTCTACGGCTGGAGGAAAGAAGGTTTCTACACCAGCACAGATGGGGTTCTTTACAGTAAGAGCGGTGAGACTATGGAACTCTCTGCCAGAGGAAGTGGTAATGGTAAACTCAAAAGAGTTCAAAAGGAGCCTGGACGTGTTTCTTGAAAGCAATAATATTACAAGTTATGGATATTAGATTAATAGGGACAGAACGTTGATCCAGGGATTTATTTGGAGTCGGGAAGGAATTTTCCCCCTGGTATGGGGCAATTGGCATCTGCTTCATAAGGGTTTTTTGCCTTCCTCTGGATCAACACAGTAGGGACACAATATGTATATAGGTTGAACTTGATGGACTTTGGTCTTTTTCCAACCTTATGAACTATGTTACTATGTAATGGTGTTGAAATGCCTTGATAGCGAGGCATTCAGCTACACCGAAAACCCACCAACGGAGAGCGATCCCAAACACCACTACGAGAGATTTTTGCCTCTAGCAAAACAGTGGTGCACTTTAAAAAAATAAACAAATTTCCAAGAGGGTCTCTCCAGACCCTAATGAGAACTCTGGGCAGGTTGAATACAGATACTGCATTCAACCATGCAAGTCAGTGGAGCCCAGCTTTCTAATCACAAAGTACAAAATGTTTAAAAAAATGGAAAAAAATAATAGCTAAAATAAATAAAAATTTAGGGTGGAATAAAAACAACTATGCAGTGTCATAGTGTCACCATCAGGGAAATCATCCAGTTCTAAATTAGCACCTTGTCTTCCCAAAAATTATAGAATGGAAAGAGTTGAAATACTTCACATACACATAAACATATGTGGTTTGATGGGGCAAATTGAATTATCGAGGTTTAAAGATTTCCCAAATAGGGCATAGATGCAGACTGACTGGGTGTAACGTTGGCAACGGAGAAGGAACCCAGAATGCAGGAGATGGTGGTGAATAAACAGGCTTTATTAGAAAGCAGGACTGAAGCACTTGTAATGAAGGTTACAGCAAGTCAAAGTCCAATAGAATGCTGTTTAGGCGCCAAAGCTGTACAGGAACACCATGCAGCAGATCAGGCCCACTGGGGAACAGGTATGGCAGAATAATACAAGGTGCCGTTTAGTAGACCGGGCCCACAGCAGGTATGCAGGTATGCCCATAACACACGATAACCGAGCACTGAATGAAAGTCAGTGCTCGGTTTTAAACCTCCCGCTTCCTCTTGTAGTAGGCGTCCCTTCATTGCCACGGAGGCAGGGGATAAGAGGGGAGTGGTGAGCGCGCCTGCCCTCTGTTCCCTTCTCGCCGGACGAAGAGGACCTACGGCAGAGGACCCGTCTCGAGCACCAGCTACACGCAAGTGCTCGGCATAACTGCAGCGGCGGAAAAGGTAAGTACTGAGTACACGCCAGGAGTACACGTCCCTGCGCCGCGGGACGTGACAGGCCCCCCCTAAGGAGAGACCTCAAGGTCCGGGTTTAAGAGGATGTTGGAGATGGAAGGACCGCACCAGGATGTCCGCATGCACCCCTTTGCATCCTCCCAAGACGTCTCATGGCTTTCATACCCTTTCCATTGAATGAGATATTGGAGACGTCCCCTCATCCGTCTCGAATCCAAGATCTTGTCCACTTCATATTCAGTGGTCTCATCAACAACAACAGGGGCCAGAGGTTCCGGATGTCGCCCTGGGAAAGGATTCACGATCCACGGCTTCAGGAGGGATGTGTGGAACACTGGGTGCACCTTCAGAGAAGGGGGCAGCCACAGTTCAACAGCCACGGGAGAGAGGACTCTAGTCGCTGCATAGGGCCCAATGAATTTGGGTCCCAGTTTCGTGGAAGGGCAACACAACCTAAGGTGTCTGGTGGACAGCCAAACCTTGTCACCTGGACTGTAAGAGGGACCAACGGAACGATGTGTATCCAAATACCGCTTGTACCGTTGTTGAGCATGGAGGAGAGTGGTGCGTAGGTTTCTGTCATTCTTGTGATCCGTTCAGCAGCCAAAGGGACTGAACAAGGGATCGGAGAACCCGGAAGCTTAGAGGGGTGGAATCCATAGTTGGCGAAGAAGGGAGACATATGAGTGGAGGTATGGATGTGATTAATGTAAGCGAATTCCGCCAAAGGAAGGAGTTGGTACCAATTGTCCTGAAGGTGGGTGGTGAAACAACGGACGTATTGTTTTAAGGTTTGGTTTGTTCGTTCGGTTTGACCGTTGCTCTGAGGATGGAAGGCAGTGGAGAAAGATCGGTGTATACACAGCTCATCGCAAAAGGCCTTCCAGAATCGAGAGGTAAACTGGGTGCCTCTGTCGGATACTATGGTTTCAGGTAACCCATGCAGTCGGAAGATTCCGTTCATGAACATGACGGCTGTTTCAGCTGCGGACGGCAGGTGTTTGGAGGGTAGGAAATGGGCCATCTTTGTGAACCTGTCCACCACTACCAGGAGAGTTGTGTGGTTCTCTGACGCCGGTAGATCCGTAATAAAGTCCATGAAAACATCAGACCATGGTCTCTCTGGGATAGGTAGAGGACACAAGAAACCAGCAGGTTTCGTGCGTGAGTCCTTGGACTTGGCACAAGTGTTACAGGACAGCACATATCGCTGGACATCTTTTTTGAGGTTTGGCCACCAGAAGGAGCGTTGGATTAAGTCTGTGGTTTGTGTGACACCCCCATGACCCGCAGCAGGGGTGTCATGATAGTGCTGTAACACCTGGAGACGTACATCAGGCGGTACAAGGAGCTGGTTTTCATGGTAGTAGAGCCCGTCTTTTTGGTATACGCCCGAGGCAGCGGATGGGGTCCAAGCAGAGGTACAGAGGGCTTCCCATAAGGGTCGGGTGAGAGTGAGAAAGTGTCCTGAGGATAACACCGTGTCTTGTTCCTGGGGATGTGACGTCGGTGTGTCAAACATGCGGGAAAGTCAGCCTTGGTGTTGTCTGGTCCGGTCTGTACGTGATGTGGAGACGAAATCATGAAAAGAACAAAGACCATCTGGCAAGCCTCGGTTGGAGACATCTAGCAGTCCTGAAGAACTCCAGGTTTTTGTGGTCCGTATAGACTGTGACTGGATGAGGAGTACCTTCCAATAAATGATGCCATTCTTCCAACGCCAGTTTCATAGCCAACAGTTCTTTCTCGCCCACGTTATAGTTCCGTTCAGCAGGATTTAACGTACGGGAGAAGAAGGCAACGGGATGTACTTGATTATCCTGATCATCCCTCTGGGATAAGACTGCTCCTACCGTGGAGTCGGATGCATCCACTTCGAGTATGTACGGCCTGTGTGGTACTGGGAGCATTAAAATAGGGGCTGTGGTGAATCTCTCTTTCAAGTACTCAAAAGCCTTTTGTGCCGCTTCGGTCCAACAGAACCTTCTTTTAAGGGACGTGAGAGCAGTGATCGGTTGGATGACTTCCTATAGAAGTTGGCAAATCCGATGAATCGTTGGACACCTTTCCTGTCTATAGGGGGTGGCCACTGCAACCTTTGTAGGAGATAGGATAAAACCAAGGAAGTCCACTGAGTCAGTCTGGAACACACAAATATTTTCGGCTTCGCATATAATCCATTCTCCCTGAGACGCCTCAGTACTTTGGTGACGTGTTCCCTATGCAGTGTGAGTTACGGGGAGTAAACCAGTATGTCATCGAGGTAAATGATGACGAAATCATCCAACATGTCTCTAAACACATCATTCATGAAATGTTGGAAGGTTGCTGGAGCGTTGCACAAACCGTAAGGCATCACTAGATATTCGAAATGTCCATAACGGGATCTAAACACTGTTCTCCATTCATGCCCCTCCTTGATGCGGACGAGATTGTAGGCTCCCCTCAAGTTGATTTTCGTGAACACTTTAGCCGAGCGAAGATGTTCCATCGGTTCTGAGATGAGAGGCAAGGGGTACCGGTTCTTTACGGTTATGTTGTTTAATGCTCTATAGTCGACGCAGGGGCGCAAACCACCATCTTTTTTGGGCACAAAGAAGACGCCTGCGCCCGCCGGAGACGTGGAAGGCCGTATGAACCCTTTGGCCAATATAGTCTTTTAACGTGGCCAGTTCTGGTTCTGACATGGGGTAGATGCGGCCGAAAGGAATAGGGGCACAGGAGCGGACGAGCTGCGCCGCGGGACGTGACACTGGGTATCAAAATAAAAAACAAAAAGTGGCCTTTTAGCCCACAAACAATCAAACAAACCCATGCATGGGTGGTATCACTGTACCCAGGATGCTGAACACATATTGTGGTGTTGCTTGACAGTGACATATACCTAAAGTACAATGTGTGTCAAAAAAAGAACACACAAAAATGGCTACCACAACCTTTGATAAAGGGTGGTGGTGGAATTAGTCCATGGAAAGAGTTAAAATACCACCATTTAAATACCATGGGGTGTTTAGTTTTGAAAAAAAAATGGCTTGAATGGGTGAATTTAAGATGTCCCAAATAGGACATGGGGGAAGGATGATCAAATGGTGTCTACTTTTCAAAAATAAATGGTTTGATTGGGATAAATTGAATTGGCCGAGTCCAAAGATGTAACGTATAGAATAAGGAGGCAGGATTACTAGATTTGAGAAAAAAATTGTTTTGAAAACAAATATCAGAATCTATTTAGCCGTTTTTTTACATTAGCTTTTCTAGATGAGTAAAAGATTTTTCAAATAAAAGTCACCATATTATTTTTTATAGTAAATTATACGATAGGATTAAAATAATGGTATATAAAGAAAGCCCTTATTGTCCTGAAAAGAAAAACAATACATATCTGTTGCGGTCTCTGAGACCGTGACCCCCATGACAGGGTCATCACGACGATGCCGGTCCCAGATGAGCCTGGAACTGCACATGCAGTTGCTGACCATGTCCATCCCTTTATGACCAGTATATAAATCTTCTGATGGCTACTTCCAGCAGGATAATGCACCATGTCACAAAACTCACATCCTCTCAAACTGGTTTCTTAAACATGACAATGATTTCACTGTACTCCAATAGCCTCCACAGTCACCAGATCTCAATCCAATAGGACACCTTTGGAATGTTGTGGAGAGGGAGATTTGCATCATTGATGTGCAGCCGACAAATCTGCAGCAACTGCATGATGCCATCATGTCCATATGGAATAAAATCTCCAAGGAATGTTTCCAGCACCTTGTAGAAAGTATGCCACAAAGAATGAAGGCAGTTCTGATGGAAAAAGGGTTTCCAACCCTGTACTAGCAAGGTGTACCTTATAAAATGGCCAGTGAGTGAGTGAGTGTGATTGTGTGTGTGTATATATATATATATATATAAAATATATTGTCAGGAGAAGTAAAAATGTAGTTACAATCACGGCAGGGGAACCCAGGTGCAGGAATGACCATACTTGCTTAAAGTGATACATGCCAGTAGAGGTCTGGGGATGGAACAGAACTCCTTAGAGGAAAATCACAAGCATGAATGACAGACAGGAGTGCACATCAGTGTAGTCAATGATGTCAGATATTACAATGACAGAGTTCAGGGTCCAGAGGTCAGGATAATCAATAAACAAGCTCCCACAAATCTTGGCCATGCTCCAGCCACCCGAAACGCAAGTGCAATGCTCCTCCGGATGCCACAATGCAATCGGACTCACTCCAAGTCCATTCCTCACAGTCAGACCAATAAACGAGCGGGTGCATGTTCAGTGGAAGCGGAAATCAATACGGCAACGAAAGAAGTAAAATCAAACAACGTTATCCCTGTCCATGTCTGAATCGAAGGTAATTGCTATTTTAATTTATAAGCATTTCCCTCTGTCTGGGGTTACCCATATGACTGACATTGACTGTAGATTCACCTTTGTGAAGGGGGAGGGTACTATGTACACATTTGCTAATGTATATGCCCCCAATGTCAAGCATCATGTATGGATATCCAAAACATTGAGGAAGTCGCGTGACTTTCAGGAAGGTATTGTTGTGTTCGGGGGAGACTTGAATGTCATCCTCGACCCAACCTAGACTCCTCCACAGGAGTGTCCCATACCCTATCTCAGGTGTTGTAGATATACGTGCCTTGTTGACCGAGGCGCAGTTGGTGGAAGGCTTTGCACCCTACAGACTGTGATTTTAGTTTTTTTCCTCCTCCTCATGGACGATACTCTTGCATTGATTGTCTGTTTCTCACCCATTATCATTTGATGTCCTTGATGTTACTTGGTCAGACCATGCCCTATGAAGGCCTATCCTGCTCGTGTGCATGCCCATGCTCAGTTGAATATTGCTCACTACTTGTCGATGCATTTGTCCCGTGCATTGGAGGATTCCAAATAACTAGAAGCTCCGATTTCCCTCGGGGAGCTTGAGGTGGCCTTGAAGCTCATGAAAACAGGGAGGTGCCCAGCGCCGGACGGTTTGTCCTTGGGGTACTATAAAAAGGTTTTCCATTTTCTGGGATCTCACCTAGTCAATGTTTTTAAACTCCATCCTAGAGGGAGATTCCTTCCTCCCTCACATCCTAGCCGCTACGATCTCGGTGATTCCTAAGGTGGGGAAAGACCCAGGGCTGTGTGGCGGTTATAGGCCTATTTATTTGTTGAACATTGACCACAAGTTGTTTCTCCAAGATTCTCGTATTACGTATCGGCAAGTTCCTCCTGGTCTTGGTCCATCCGGACCAATTGGACTTTGTGCCAGGTAGGAAGTGTAGGGATGGTACTATCTCAGGCTGTTTTCCTTTCTACCGATGCTGAGAAGGCGTTTGATCGGCTGGATTGGACGCTCATGCTGACAGTACTTAAGGGGTTGGGGTTTGGTCCCCACATGTTGGGATGGGTGTCTGCTCTGTATTCTAAACCGTCGGCCAGGATCTGTATTAATGGTGCGCTCTTTCCCTATCACCAATGATACTAGGCAGGGGTGTCCTTTGTCTCCCATGCTGTTTGTTCTTTGTTTGGAGCCCTTTCTAGAGGTGGTTAGGGGTACTCCGGATGTCACTGGTTTGATGAGTGGTGGTATACACCATAAGGCGGTGGCCTTTTTGGACAATATGTTTATGCTTACGAACCCCAGAATGTCGTTGCCGGTGTTGTTGGCTGAATTACGGAGATGGTCAACTGTCAAACTTAAAAATTAACCTGTCAAAATACAAGATATTGTCTCGCTTCCAAGGGTGGAAGTGGAGTCCTAGGCCTCCTCGTTCCCTTTTCGGTGTTGTTCTCAGAAACTGAAGCATCTAGGTATATGGCTGACGCTTCTCTATCGATTTAATTTTCTTTCCCTCCTTGCGGAGCTGAAGAAGGATTTTCTACCCTGTATGTATCGTGGGTCAGAAGGATCAATGCTCTCAAAAAGAATGTGCTTCCTTGGGTTCTGTACTTGCTTCAGGCTCTACCTATCCCAATACCGCGTGCCTTTTTTTAGGGCTGCAAATAACGATTATATTCATAATAGATTAGTTGGCTGATTATTTTTATCGATAAATCGATTAATTGGATAAAAAAATTAATTTACATTTTTCATTTAAAATTATTTAATAAACAAACAGGATGTTAAAAACAAACAGCAGAATAAATAAAAATGATAAAAATGCATTTCTTGTTTTTATTTCCCAACCTGCCCCCCCAGTTATGCCCATTTGAGCCCAGGCTTCCCACACTGCCTCCCAGACATGCCACACTGCCTCCCACATATGCCTCTTATACCATATATGCCTTATACGCGACTGTGTCCCCTGATATGCCTTATACCCCCAGATATCCCATAGTGCACTCATAGATTCAGACTCCTTCACAGCACACTGACACCAACTTTTATAAATAAATACAGGATTAATCTTCACTGCCCTCAAGATTTAGATTCCCCTTAGTTTGCCCCCCCATAACCTCTAACTGCACCTTAAGTTAACCTTATTAAATTAATTAAATTAACGCTAAGCCCTCAGCATTAAATTAATCCTAAAGACCCCATCAACCATAACTGCCCCTAAGTTAACCCCAACGACCCCATCAACCAAAACTATCCTTAAATTAACTCTGAATACCCCATTAACCATAACTGTCCCTAAATTAATCCTAAACGCCCCATTAACCATAACTGCCCCTAAATTAAAGCTAAACACACCATTAACCATAACTGCCCCTAAATTGAAAAGACATCTAATACCACATACAATCAAAGACCACAAGGGGTCAATGATTATACCAGGAATAGAACATATTCGTACAAACAGAAGTTCCAACATTCAAAATAATATATACCCCATAATTGTCCCTAAATTAATCCTAAACGCCCCATTAACCATAACTGCCCCTCATTTAACCCTAAATGCCCCATTAACCATAATTGCCCCTAAATTAAAGCTAAACACACCATTAACCATAACTGCCCCTAAATTAAAGCTAAACACCCCATTAACCATATCTGCCCCTAAATTTATCCTAAACACCCCATTAACCATTACTGCCCCTAAATTAACCCCACCCCTAACTTTCAGCAGCCCAAATATTAATTTTATATTCACGGTTAGATAGTTGTGTGGACGCTATAAGAAAATGGGCAGGGCCAATCTGCCCCTGATTGCAGGGAGGGACTGGGAGAAAAATAGGTGGGGCCAATTAGAGTGACTGCAGGGAATGACTAGGAGAAGGGAAAGGGCGGGCCAATCATCAGAGTGACTGGGGGAGGGACTGTAAGTAGTAACTGCTGTGAGTCACACTGAATGAAATGGATTATAAAACAAGGGTGTTTTTCAGTGCATAAAAATCGATTCAACTAATCAATAATGAAATTCGTTGGCAACAATTTTCAGTATCAATTTTATCGATTTGTCGCAACCCTAATTTTTTTCCTCTCTCCAAGCGCAGTTTCTCATTTATTTGGGCTCGGAAACCTCTGAGAATAGCTATATCCTTGCTGCAAAACCCTAAGGACGCGGGTGGTCTGGGTTTGCCATGTAACTATAATTTCTATTTAGCTTGTCACCTATTGAGGACTCTGGAGTGGACTTACCGCCCGTCACACAAGTTGTGGGTAACCCTGGAGGAACCAGCTGCTTCTGTCCCGATTCAAGTCCTTCCATGGTTAAATCGGAGGGTGTCCTTCCGTGTGTGGCTCGGAGGGTGTCAGGTGGTAACCCCTTTGTGTTAGCCACCCTTGCAGTCGTACGTACGTTGTTCACAATATTTTTCAAGATTTTAATAAAAATGAAAGCACGTCCGATAATCTAGATATTACAATGAAAAACTTAGAAACTTTATTAATTAAAGAAACAAAAATAAGATGGGAGGTAGTAGTAATGGAAAAATATATTAAAGAAGGGATAACACCGAGGGGGCTACGTTTACTTAAGACGCCCATTTCGAAAAAGAGAACAATTTATGAATCAGTGGAATTTAATCCTAGAGAAATCAACAATTGCACTTATGCAACTAATTATCCAACACAGAACGGACATGTTAACCATTTTAGATCAAGAAATCAACACCATTCAAGAAAAAATCTCTCCATTCATTGGTACCAAGGGTTTTGAGAATCTTTCGATAAAAATTAAAGATAAAGTAATACAAGTAGATCTGAAAAAAATGGTGGATTTGAAAAAAATGGAAAAAATATTGATAGACAAATTGAAAAGACATCTAATGCCACATACAATCAAAGACCACAAGGGGTCAATGATTATACCAGGAATAGAACATATTCGTACAAACAGAAGTTCCAACATTCAAAATAATATATACCCCAAGAAAAATATGAGAGAAATAGCGACTTTGTTGGTCGCTGGCACGGACATTTAACTGACACAGCGGGGAGACCACTGGTGTCCCCGCTGTGTCAGTTAAATGTCCGTACCAGCGACTTTGTTGGTCGCTGGCACGGACTTTTAACTGTTGCAGCAGAGTCCCAGTTTTTTTTTTTGTTTTTTCCGCATAGCAACTAGTGGTAAGGGGCCATGCGAGTGAGCCTATTGGTCGCTTGCACGGCTCTTTACCCTACGGATTTCTGCTCCCGTTGTCCAACGTAGCATCGCAGGGGTTAACGGGAGCGGAAATCAAGAGTTAAAAAGGCCGTGCGAGTAAGCCTATTAGTCACCTGCCGGGTCTTCCTCTGGCATCAACCAATTGGTTGATTGGTCTAACTATATTTTAGTAACTTGTGATGACAGCAGCCTTTACACCATTGTTGAACATGAACAAGGGTGTGAAGCTGCACGAAATTTATTGACTTTAGAAAACAATCTTCAAAAAGAACAAATTGACTTTATTATTGAGGGGATTAATTTAATTTTAACCCATAACTATTTTTGGTTTGACAAACAAGAGGCACAGCTATGGGCACAAAATTTGCCCCGAGTTATGCCGATTTATTTATGTCTTCATGGGAAAACCTTTTCGTAGACCAGCATTTAGGTTCAAATCAGTAGATGTGAATAGTTATATTCTAAAAGACAGCTGTCATTATTTACCTTGGTTGGAGAATATCCCTAAAGGCCAATTTTTAAGGATAAGAAAAAACTATACAGAAAAAACCCAATTTGAGAGACAAGGCAAACAACTTAAAAATTCATTTTAAGAAAAACAATATAATCCTACGAGAAGTAGGTGAAAAAGAACTGTTAAATATGATATACACACAGTCGAACACAATTAAAACACAAAGTGGACACCAACTGACATCCCTCTAATCCTTAATTATAATGGAGCAGGGATAGAAATAAAAACAGTGATTAATCGACATTGGCATTTATTAAAAACAGACCCATACCTTGAGGAGCTATTGGGACAATACCCCAAAATAGTATTTAGAGGGGCACCAAAATTAAAAAAACAGTTGGTTAAAAGTTATCTAAGAACCTCAAATCAAAAAACACAGGAGGGAGAAAATGCCTTTCAGAAATGTGGCCTCTGTCTAGCATGCAGAACCATTAAGGAAAGTATGAGAAACAAAGTTAAGGTTTTTTCTTCATTTGTAACAAATAAGCAGTATTGTCTCAAACAACAATTAACTTGCCATTCAAAGAATGTAGTCTACATGCTAACCTGTCCTTGCGAACTACAATATATAGGACGCACTAGGAGACAATTACACATCCGAATAGAAGAACACATGAGAAACATTAAAAAAGGAGTTTTAAACCACAGCGTACCTTTACACTTCCTAACACATCACAATAAAGACCCAAAATTCCTTGAGTTCATAGGAATTGCAAGAATTAACAACTTTTGTAGAGGGGCAACCTCATAGATCAGTTAGGTAAGGCTGAAATGAAATACCGTATTGGCTCGGATATAGGCCGCCCCGTATATAGGCCGCACCCTAAAAGTTTGGTGCTTTTTTAAAGAAAAAGTTTTTTTTAATAGACATGCTGCCACTCTGACCCCCCCCGGGATATGCTGCCACTGTCCCCCCGAGATATGCTGCCACTGTCCCCCACTGTCCCCCTAGTGATATGGCTGGCCAACTCTGCCCCCCCGAGTATCTGCTGCACTGTCGTCGCTCTCCCCCGAGATTTACTGTCCTCCTCCCCCCCGAGATATGTGGCCAGCTGCCCCACCCAGATATGCTAGCCACTTCTCCGCCCCCTGAGATACTGGCTGCCCCACGACTCAACTACGAGGCAGACTCCCGGGTGTCTTACAGGGCCGGCGGGGGACATCTACGCAATACGCTTATACAACTTCCGGTGCCGGCACTCAGCGGACATAAAGTAAAATGTGTGTGGGGAAAAAAACGCACAGTAGGTAATTGGTTCTTTTAATCAATAATAGATCGGACTTATGAACAGCCATGATTAAAATAAAACGGTATTTGTCTTTTAATATGGAGCTATGTGTCACTATCCCGGCGGCTCCGGACGCCGCCGGAAGTGTCTCCGTCCTGGTGGCTCCGGACGCCGCCGGGAGTTGTCTCCGTCCGGGCGGCTCCGACGCCGCCAGGAGGAGAACCGCCGCGCTTCTCGACGCCGGCCGTTCGGAGAAGGCGGGCGGTCCTCCACTCGCCGCACAAGGGCTAGTTGCCCTTGTACCCGCCCGAGGTATGCGTACTGAGTACTTACCCGTCCTCCGGTCGTCGGTCCTCCTCCCGGGCTCGCGCTCGTCTTGGAATTGATTGACGGCCGGGGGGCGTGGTCTTTTGTTCTGGTCCGGGAAGGGCTTGTGTTTGGTGCCAGTTTTAAAAAGCCGGCTGTGCCTTTCACAGGCACCCTGTTGTGGTCTCTCTAGTCTATTGTATTCAGCTCGTGTTTCTAGTTCTGTGAATCTGACCTTTGGCTTGCCTGACTCCTCTTTTTGCGCTACGATTTTGTGAATCTGACCTTTGGCTTGCCTGACTCCTTTTTGTGCTACGATTTTTACCTTCGCTGTGACTTCTGGTTTTGACCCCTGGCTTGGCTGACTACCCACTCTGTGTATCGACCCCTGGCTTGGCTGACTACCCACTCTGTGTATCGGACCCCTGGCTTGGCTGACTATCCGCTATGTGAATCTGACCCCTGGCTTGGCTGACTACCCGCATCGTGTTCCTGTCTTGTACTGCGCCTTGCCTCTGCTGCCGCTCAGTATCTATCTCCAGCTGGTGGGAGGTTGTCCACTGTTGGGATCATCTAAGTCCTGGGCTGCTGCTGCCGGGATCTCCTCTCTCCGTAGCAGCAGTTTGGGCAGAAGAACTTCTGCGGGGACGACCTTCCTTAATACTCCAGCATTACCGTGACACTATGTTTTATAATTAAGTGAAAGTCAATGCCAGCTTTGTGATATACACTAAACTTATCCAACATGACGGAGATTGATTTCTGGAAAGAATTATTATTGTCTTGTACAAGTGATGTTTAGGGCCATATCAGTAAAATGTAATTTTTTAAGTAATTATTCATTTTAGAAACATGTTCCAGAGTAATATTATAAGAGAAAAAAAGACAAATATAATTACTATTTCTTTGCTGTTTGCACGGCCAGATAGAAATTCACAATGATTTGCTGTTGAGCCTAGGTTTTGACGATATAAAATCATGCTGAATGAACACTTGACCTTGCTTATATAAAGGATAAAATATTTATTTAAGGTTGTGTACAAAAGAAACAACATACTCTGTTAAATAGAAAACAGTATCTTATACCTGAGTTTGCCTCAAGCAGACGTTAATAAAGGCATTTGTTAATACATCTATTCATCAGAAACTAGAGCAGCATTGTTTGTTTCCTTTCCACCAGAAATAATTGTATGTGGATGCTGGTTGCTAAGCTATAAATATTAATGCAGTGCATGAATAATCAGAAGGAAGTTCTCTTTTTGGCAGCTTTCAGTATGTAACTCCACTGTAATTTATTCATGATTATTTGAAATTTCACTGAAAACCAAAAAAAGCTTAGGCCCTCTGTTCATGGTAGTTTTCAGGTTTTAAACACAGTAAAATGGAAAAAATCAATATCGAGTTTTGCATCATTTGGGATGAACTCTAATTACTGTAACATTATTTTAGCTTCCATCCAAAGTTATTGCTTGGGACCTCAGATATGCAAGATATGATATTAAATAATGTTGTATTGCATAATGGGGTAATTCATAATATATGAGAGCAAAGTTTAAAGATTTGTTAACCACAAACATAAACACAACATGCCTGAAACTGAGATTCAAATTCAGTTAATTAAGCACAAAAAATAAAGATAATTACTTTAAGTATTAAAATTAATGTATTTTTAAGGTTTTTTTTCTTGCTCAATTCCAAGTTTGAGCAATATATTTTTTTTCAATATTTATTTGATTTTCGTATTGCAATATATGTTCTAAGCATAACATAATAAACATAAATTCACAGATCATGGTCATCTTATTTGTGTTATCATTATATTGTTAATCTGTTTCATAACAATTTCCATGTCCATAACATAAAATGTAAAATACCGTATTTGCTCGATTACAAGACAAGGTTTTTTCCAGAGCAAATGCTCTGAAAAATACCCCTCGTCTTATAATCGGAGTCATCTTATAATCAGACCTCAAATGGGTCTGACTATGAGACTAAGATCCAGATCCCCCGGTGCTTAGTGCTGCAGCGGAAGTTGTCTATGCGAATCGCGTAGAGCTCTACACGCTACAAAACATATTATTCTCTTGTTTATTGAACTAGATGGGGCTTTTCTTATTTATATACCACGTATGAAATCTCTGCCTGCCCACTCATCATTTAATCATTTCCCTCTTGTTTTCACGAGAGAAGTTATTTGAGTAGAAGTATTTCAATAGAATCATTTTATTTGGATTTTTGTGTCAATCCCTGTTTAAATAAAACTTAATGCGGGGTGCACATTTCAAACTAAATTTAATCTCTTTTCTACCTTTTTGAAGCAAAAAAACAAATGCAAAAAATACACAATTTTAATCTGTTTTTAAAAAACAGTAACATTCTACCCCTTCTAATCCTCAAGATCCTTACTGGTCAAATTACTAGATATGGATGGATTAAAATAATAACTGGATAAGAAAAGACCCCCCTCTCGATTAAAATCTTATTTAACCCCTTCAATCCCTAGGGGTTTTAGGGACCTCAAGTCCCGGAGCAATTTTGCCATTTTTGCGCTATGTCGGTTCAGGGATTATTCTCTTTTCCTGTACCCATCTAAACTATATATATTGTTTTTAAGGAGAGATAGAGCTTTCTTTTGATACCTTAGTTAGATGATTAGCTGAAAATTTAGAATGAGAAATTTAGTAAAAACTAGCGAAAATTTGAAAAAAAAACACCTATTTTTTTTTACATTTTCCCTCTGAATCCTCACAAAATCCCCCGCAAGTCTATCAATTCAGATAGATCCTGATTTCAGAAATAACTAATTTACATAGATTTCCATACTTTTCTAGCACTTATAGGGAACATACTATAAGGTGTACGTTATTTGTAGAATTTTTATGCTTATGGCTTAACGGGTTTGGGGGTTGTGAACAGGGGCAGGAGGGTTATACGGTAATGTGTGTCAATGGGATCGTAAACGGTTTTTCTAATTTTTTTAATATATTTTTTAAAAATGTTTTTATTATACTGTATTTTTTTATAAATTTTTTTAAAGAAAACATGGTTAGAGGTCCTCTTAGGGACCTCTTGAACATGTTATTAATGCCAGTGATTTCACAATGACATCACTTAGCTCACTTTATTGTTTTTTAAATTTATTATTTATTGTATTATTTTAGTGATTTATTTATTTTTTTTAAATCACCAACTTTTTTTTTCTCCTTTTCATTTTTCAGCATGGGAGGAGGGTGAGTAACCATGTTTCTCCCCGCAATCCCCCTGCACTGATCACACTGTGATCTCTATGCAAGTCTGTGGGGATCATAGCGCCTGTGCCTCATCGGAGGACAGGATATCCTGCAGGGGATGAACTTCCGGGTGACGTCAGCAGTGACGCTACCCGGAAAGGGAATGCGCGATCAGCATTTAAAAATGTAACAGCTTTCCGGCTTTCGTGCCGGAAGCTGTTACATCAGATCTGACAGCAGGAAGCCGGTGATGCTGGCTTCTGCTGTCAGGGGGGAGTCCAGGCTGTCAAGAAGAGCAGGACGTACTGGTACGTCCATAGGGGATTCTTGTGATGCGTTTTTTGGACGTACCGGTACGTCCATAGGGGACTGAAGGGGTTAAGCTGCTATGTAATGCTGAGATAGATATGTTTATGCATTCACTTCTCCATCCATATACGGTATTATGCATCTCTAGCGATCTGTATATCAGGGCTATGTAAAGTAAATAATGTGACACCAAAATAATGTGCAAGGTTTTGTGTTGAACACTAGTGGACGAAAATAACACTTAAGATTAAATAGTTGCTAATTTTGTATCCCAATTTTACTTTTATGGAGTTTTCCATATTGATTGTCAGTAAATGGTTCAATGCATGGGATACTTGTTGTTGTAATTTTATAAGAATACATTAATCTTGATTGACTACAGTCATTTTAAGATTAAAATAACTACCGTGTGTCATTTTCTGACTGTTATCATGCCATGTTTACTTAGCTGAAGCCATCTAGAGCAAAGAGCAGGATGCCACGCTTACAATTTGTCAGATCAGAATTACAACAAGTACATAAATATAATCTAAACATAGAAATTAGGAAGTTGGACACAGGAGTCTGTTAAATCATCAGAAGTATAATTGACATGTTTGGCGTTTTCAAGATATAGAAAATCAGGGAAAAATTAAATGTCACATATAATATGGTTGTAGAAGGTTCAATTATGTTATTGTGCCTAGAGAAAACTCTGTGCCAACTTGTTATTTGCATAAATATACATCACACTATTGCAGATCTTCAGCACATAAAGTTTTCAGAAAACCACAAATTCTTCTCACTGTAACTCAGTTGTCTTTGTAAAGAAGAAAAAAACTCTAATATATAATATGAAACAAATTGACATGTATAGTATTCATTTTTCAGAAAATAGCAAGGCTGTTAAATCCTTTTTATTTTAGAATTTAATCTTATGTTCTACAATCTACATTGATGGACAATCAGTGGCGACTCTAGAAACAATATATAGGGGGGCACACAAGATACCACAGTCAAACTGGGGGGCATTAATAATTTCCACCATAAATCATACCACTGAAAAAACATAAATAATGTGCTATGGAATGATACTTTTGTTATTTGACAATACAATACTTGATCATTCAACATGGGAAGCCTGAAGCCACAATTTAGTACGACTAATCCTTAAAAAAAATATTATAGAGTAAACAACACAATACCTTAACTTTTCCACTAAATGATTTCAGGGCCTAATATTAGACCCTGCTGCCGATATATATAAATATTAGATCCTGCTGCTGATATATATATATTA